>CACRXK020000732.1:12917-69571 GCA_902702795.2 Paramuricea clavata | reverse complement strand
TTTGGAACTGTTCCAAAATCATCTACAACACAAGCGCTAATTAGTATGCTTCACTGTTGGAATAAAGCTACGGATGGGTCTGGATCATCCGTTAGAGTGGTCTTATTCGATTTTAAAAAAGCCTTTGACTTGATCCACCATAACATCCTTAAACGAAAGCTCTCCAACTATGACCTTCCGCCGTGCATTGTGTGCTGGATACTCGATTTCCTGACGGATCGTAAACAAAGGGTGAAACTGAGCAACGATTACTACTCAGAATGGGGAACTGTTCCAGCCGGTGTTCCCCAAGGAACTAAACTTGGTCCATGGCTTTATCTGATTATGATAAACACTGTTGGTGTAGCAGATGTTGACCAGTGGAAGTATGTTGACGATACAACGGTTGCAGAAACTGTGTTGAAGAATGATGCAAGTGCCATGCAAGAGTACGTCGAAGATCTGTCGAACCAGTCCTTAGCTAACAAATTTCAGTTAAATGAAACGAAGTGCAATTACGCATATCTTTCGCGAAGTTTAAGCCAGATTTTGCCCCTATTCGCATTAATGACAAAGACATTGAAGTAGTTACATCGGTAAGGCTATTAGGTCTTAACATCTCAAATGATCTTAAGTGGAATACGCACATTTCTGAGATCGTACGAAAAGTGTCAACTAGACTGTACTTTCTTAAACAACTTAAACGAGCTGGCCTTGCAACGAAAGAGATGCTGCTATTCTACTTAACTTGCGTGCGTCCAGTAACAGAATATGCCTGTCACGTTTTCCATAATTCTCTCACTAAATATCTATCTGATGACTTGGAAAAACTACAAAAACGAGCACTCGGTATCATTTTCCCACACATACCATATTGTGATGCGTTAGAGCAAGCTGGTTTGGACTCCTTGTACAGCAGAAGAGATACTCTAACGAAAAAACTGTTCAACGATATTGTTCAAAATACATCTCATAAACTGCATGCACTGTTACCAGAGAAAAATAGATCTAGTATGAATTTGAGACGTAAGAACATGTTTAACTATCCAGTGTGTAAAACGAACAGATTCCAAAACAGTTTTATTATGGCAAATGTAAGGGAACAATACATATAAACCCAATTGTAGTGTTGCGCAATAATAAATTAAAACAAACTAATTTAGGACAGATACATTTTTCATAGTTTTAATCAAATTTTTAAAATAGATATATTTAATTAGTCATGATTGTAAAGTTTATGTATAATTCAGCTGTGGTTGTATTGGGAGCTGTAAAATTTTAAACTTAATAAACTATCTATCTATCTATCTATCTAAGTTCAGTCGGCATTTATCAAATGTGTGAATCTGTTCTTTAATTTTGACTTATCCACCGTTTAAGCTAAACGGGCTTCGAACAACCGGCCCCTGGGTACGAGGTTGGGTTGATATTTCAATATAGGGATTCTGGGGTCCTGTCCTAGATGCTCCAGGACTGCATTAGTGCATTTACGGCATTTTTTGCACAAATTTGTGTGAAAATTGCTTAATTATTCTTAGAAATTATAAAATAAAATTTCCTTCTCTTTTCCCTCCTTATAACAATATTTCCTTCCAAAATTCCTTCCAAAGGCTCAAATTTCCTTCTGGAAGGAAATTTCCTTCCAAGTGGAAACGCTGCACCAATGGTTGCCACGCCACTGTGTGAGTAAGAGTATAGACATTCAAAGGAATGTCCTCCTGAATGTCTATGGTAAGAGTGACAATTACAGTAAAATTCCTTTGAATGTCTATGGTAAGAGTGACAGCACTAGTGAGCCTATCACTTTCCACACCATTCTCATGCAACAGGCGCGCTGAAACCAAACTTATTACCAGATTTCCGACTTATAAATTTCAGACTTAAATTCATAATCAGAAAGCTAGGAAAAATGTTTGGCAGGAATTGAAGAATTGCCAGCATGTTTGATTACGATCGTCTGGAATGTTTGAACTTGCTGACCATGCAATTAATGGATATCTTCAGATAATTTCAATATAGCTAGAGTGCAAACTTAGTATTCACTTTACTGATCTTTACTAGCTGCTTTAGTTAATTAACCACCTTAGCTGCCCACACAAACCACAAAAATACATGTTTAAATTATTTTTCGTAAAAATTATGTATTGAGTCTATTGGGTTTCTCACCCATTGGTGAGAGGATTTCCCATACAACCCCAATTGATAGGGAATCCAAGGTACCTACGATTAACTTCCTTATCCGAGAAGACGTGAAAGGCTAACCATTTACTGATGTCAAGCTCTTAATTTTTCTTAGTTATTTTAAGACCTTGAGCATATGTTTGACCAAGGATTTAATTAATCCGGGTTACCATTGATCGAGTCCCAATAAATGTGGGACATTTGGTCGAGTCCCAATAAATATGGAAAACACTTTGATTTATTTTGATATATCATTTGAATATATAAAAAGTACATTCACAGCATAAACAATAAGAATTTTATATTAAAATAACAAATCCTGTGATTTAATTAAGAAAAAAGTTACAGGCTTGATTAATATTTGAAGTCTCTTCCGCTTTGTATTACTGAGGCCAGATATGAAATCCTTGTTTTGCTTGTTTTTCTCTGAATTAAAAATGGCATGATGACAATTCCATGAACACTATATAGATATGCTACAAACGTTGCCAGGATATTTTGGCCTTTTATTTTCCAGGAAACCCGGCATGTCCTTTCCCACCACGTGCTCCTTGTCCTCCTCGACGTCCAGGTGGTCCGGGGGGTCCTGGTCTGCCTGGAGGACCAGGGGGTCCGTATATTGGCGGTGGGCGAGGGAATCGGGCTGGTAAAGGCATTGCATTACGACGTCCGGCCGGAATAGCTGGCATTCCCGGGGGACCAGGTGGACCTTGAGGACCCTGTGGTCCTTGTGGGCCTTGTGGTCCCTTGGGACCGTCCTGTCCTGGAGGTCCACCAAATCCTGGTGGTCCATCTGGACCTGGTGGCCCTGGAGGAGCCGGGGGTAACGGACTTAAATCTGCAGGGTAATGGTAATGGTAATGACGTTTTTCTGTAAAAACGAAGAGAATGTGTAATTATAGAGTCAGATACTAAATTGTTGTAACGATTTCTTTACTCTAAAATTCGATTCGCTCATTCGCATCTGCCTGCCTCGCGCAAAAATTGTCACGTAAAAATATCGCGAAATTTACATCATTTTTCAGTCGTTCCGCAATCCATTCCACAGGCCATTCCGCCTTTTACATTCACCGTCCTGCACGCTGGGCAAATTTGTAGTACCAGTGCTTGTCGCGGCTTGAAACGTTGTACAAGAGACGTGAAAATCTCTGGTTCGCCGTTGTAAAAAGCGCTAACACAACTTCTCCAAATCCTTCCAGGCTTTTAATTATTCATTTCCTTTCTATGAGACAGGGATATCATTGTGTGAATAGCCGTCGTCGTCGCATTGGCGTCCTTCTTGCTTAAGATCCGGCTATTACTTTGAAGGAATGTGTTGCGGTTTTCGGTTTTGATCGAAATTTATTGGGATTTTAGATAGTTTTTTTTCTGCGGTTTTGGCAATTATTACATGGGGTTTGGGAAGTCACTACTGAAAATTTGAAGAGCATGAAAACTGAGAACGGTGTTAAAGGACAATAATTTACAGCACGAGCTTCACCTTTGAACTTACTACATGAGTAAATTGTTAAACACGTCCGAATTTATCAATATGATAAATTCGCGGCACCTAACCCCAACTCTAACCCCTAACCTCTAACCTTAATTAAGCTAACGTTTTTTGAAAATCTAACCCTATTAATCTAACTTTTTTGAAAATCTCATGTTGACAATTTAATACTGTAGGCATTGCGTATAAACAATCAGGAGGTTGCATATCACAAGGCACTGCAACGACACATGCGCCCTCATCGCGTATACGAATCCTTTGCTTGACGGGAAAATCACCACCGACTCTAGCCAAAGCGAAGCACTTCAGAAACGCGAAGCATTTGATTTAAGGCTACTTTACAAGTGAATGAAATTTCAATCATGGCTTCATGACTTCGTAGTATTTTACTACCATTATATTGTGACTCCATGCAAGTCTCCAACTATAAGGTTTTAAATTAAAGTACTCACCAATCTTTCGAGTGCATGCGCATGTTACCAAAACTAAAAGGACAAAGACGCAATTTGAAATTCTGTGCTCCATTTTCCTATAAAGACAAATAAGAAGAAATTAGAGTATAAGCCAGGTATATGAATCGATAACTTAGTTATGCAACTGAAATTTTTTAAATAATATTTTATAATTTTAGCTTTTGGGTTTGAGCTTATATATGTCTTGATGGCCATGTTTGTGATATTGCTGACCATGTCGCGTAAATCATTAATAACAGTATCAAAATTACAAAGAGCAACCTATACTAGATGACTGAACAACTGCATCTAGAAATAAAAATTCTTTTGCATTCAAATGCAACCTGTTTTTAAAACGAAACAATACTATTTTCCTGAACTTTAAAAATGTCTAAACGTCTTACCGCGCTTATGGACCTTATGTCCAATCACAAAATATTACTATATATAGTACTTTACGAGCTATGCAATCATATAATAAAAGTAAATCGTTGAATAGCATATGTAAAAATCAACTTACAATATTGCCAAGTGCGCCTTTCAAGATCACCTATTGTCTATACTAGACCACATGCAAGCAACAAGCCACAATTTAAAACAAAAAATGTTTTTCACTAAGGTTTCTTTATAATGGATATCACTTACAGAGAACTGATATTAGCCTATGATCTAAAACATACACAACTCTGGAAAACTAAAAAAAGGATGGAATATAAAAATTGCTACACTTACTGCTAGCCTTGTTATACCTTGTGCGGTCGTGAACCTCTGAAGTGGAACGACTATTGTGGCATTTTTCAAAACGTGTCCGTTTCAATGTTTTCATTCATGAACAGGTTGCTTTTGTTGTTTATCATTTCATTCGTTTCTTACTGTTATTGGTACGTTTCATAATGAGCACTAGTGCTAGATTGTTTACGCTGCAGAGACTTGAAGACAACAAAGGAACACAAGAAATTATAACAGGTTCCCCTGATATCGTTTTACAACGAGGTAACGAGGTTAAGCCAATAAGTATATGTTCAATTAATAAATCTGAACTCGTGATAATAAGCAAAACATCCATAATTTTAATGTTTAACCCCTGAATTTGTTTGGTTCGCACAAACTTTAGCTTTAGAGTAGAAAAAATTGCATTACACACTGTGAAATCATGTGTAGCGAACTAGTCCTAGGGCTAGCTAGGGTCTATTATTACATACGATTTTACGGCTGATTCATTTCAATTTCTTATATATACTTTACAATGAGCATTTCGCTAATTCATTTACCACCCTACTTTATAGGGGAAACATTATAGCATGGAAAATTCGTTTTCCATTACGGTTGCTTTGTCCAAGTGCGGAACAAACCGATCAGTTTGGACATGCGCTCTAGGTGTCCAGCGTAGTCCGCTATGCCCATATAGATATAGGAGATCTAGATTGCTAACGCATACCTAGCGCAGGCGGGGCCTACATGATAAATCCAAAATGGCGGTACAACAGGGCAAAAAGACTATAGATTCTATTACGAAAATCAGGATTTTTGCATTTTTTGCCGTCGCATTGTTTCGAAACTTATTCGGTCAAATTTTGTGGTAAAGAGAAACTTACCGCGACGATTTTGAGCATATATATGATTGAATTGGATGAAAACTCGCAAAATTATCCAGCGATAAAAGTTCGTGTGAAATGGTCAGTTGGTCAGTTGGAGCGTTTTATTGCCAGAAATACTGTGCTATGTTAACATCTAGCCTTGTGAATGGTGTTTTATACTTGCATCTCTCATCATCATCTGCTTTGTCCTCATAATTATGAAAAATGAACTGTTATGTACCCATCCCCCCCCCCACCACCCCCCTCCTTGCTTGTTAGAGAAGTAAACTGATGAGAGCACTGGATGAGGGTCTATCATCTATGGTCTGTTATAATTTGCTTTTTATGCAAATAGTGAGCAAAAATTAAAGCAAAACTGTACAAGTTACATATATAGTACTATATCAGTACTATACACGAACTTTTATCGCTGGATAATTTTGCGAGTTTTCATCCAATTCAATCATATATATGCTCAAAATCTTCGCGGTAAGTTTCTCTTTACCATAAAATTTGACCGAATAAGTTTCAAAACAATGCGACGGCAAAAAATGCAAAAATCCTGATTTTCGTAATAGAATCTATAGTCTTTTTGCCCTGTTGTACCGCCATTTTGGATTTATCATGTAGGCCCCGCCTGCGCTAGGTATGCGTTAGCAATCTAGATCTCCTATATCTATGGCTATGCCTAGGGCTATGTCATGGTGCACGCTTGCGAACTCGTTTTATCCTGCTTATCACCAGTTAACATGCACAAACGAACGTATAGCCTCATTAAACAAACGATCTATTCGTTGAAACGCATAGAAACTGGCCTGCTCATTGGTAGAGACAGCACTTCATGAATTTTCGTCTGATATTAATTAAACGATTTTATTACATGACAAGCATCACTTCCAGTGAAATGGCGGACTGCGATTGGCTGAGATGCACTTTCAGCAGTCCATTATTTACCCGTAGTGGACGGCGGTCCATTACGTAAAAACAAACGCATGCATTTTAAAACAAAAAAGCAAAACTAATTGAAAATTATAATTTAATTTGTTATTAATAAGATATGATGGTTTTTAGTGGAAAAGAAGGAATACATTGGTATTTGTTTTCTTCGACCAAATGTGAACCACGCTACTAACATGCATTTCAAATCATGCATTTCTTGTTCGTTTCAAGTATAAATACCATATAATAAACTTTTTATTAATCTCGCTTGCTTGGTATGTACAGAGAAATATCGGACCTCGGTCCGATTATTCTCTGTACAGATCTCGCGTTCGGTTAATAAGAAGTTAGTAATCACTACTAATCACAACCGTTCACGTAACAAACGAGCTAATTTTCATTGGTTGAGACAGCACATCATGAATTTTCGTCTGATATATACAGCGAACGGACAATAGAGCGTTTGCACATGACGTCACAGCCGCCATGATGGTGTTCCAATTTAAAAAAATTTTAATTAGATTCCTTTGTCTGGAACACCAACATGGCCGCCATGGCTTTTGTTGAGTTGGTCCTTGGGGAATGAGTGCAAACCGCTCTATACAGTATACAATTATAAGTTGTTCAAAACCATTGTCAAATATTCAATATTTTAGACTAAAGACTCGACACTTTAGACTAAAGACTCCAAAACAAATGTTCACATAGTTGTAATTTGTTGAAAAAGTCCGGACCATCAAACTCACAACGTTAGGAAACAAAACTCCCTCAATACGTGGACTTAGGATGTTCACTTTGGCACCAGCTGTTATTGCAAGGAATAATAATTTATAGAAACGCTGAATCATGGAATTGACTTCTCAGTCTTTATAGCCACGGCCTATCAGAGAAATTCGGGGGACCGGGGCAAATTTACCCAAACATTTTGGCGACTGGGGGGGGGGGGGGGAAGATTTTTTTCCGGACATATAAAAAAAAGGTCAAAAAATGTTTCCGGACTAACATAAGTTAAGTTAAGGTTCACAAAAATTTAGGGACAAATTCTTGTTAAAACATGGGTAAAACCCTTTTTTCGGACCAATATCTGCAAAATTTAGGTTTAGAAAATTTTTTCTCACACCATTATTTATATCAAAAAACGTTCCAAATTATTATTTTTTTATTTTGCAAATTTGGGGGCCCCCTTACTCTGGGGGCCCGGGGCAAATTGCCCCCTCTGCCCCCCTTCTCTGAAAGGCCCTGTTTATAGCACTACGCCAGATAATTTAAGATGTATACTGATTATTGTTGCAAAGAGATCATAGCGCGCTTTCCATTTAATGACTGACCGGTCAGACCAGAATTTTTGTCTCTGCATCAATGGGAAGATCTGGTCTATGTTTCACAAATATCTAGCGAAAATGGACCTCATTCTAATGTTATCTAAATTTTCTGGTCAGATAGGTCCGAAGCCCAAACGTTTTGTGTTCCATTCAACAATTTGACCGTTCTGACCGGTCTGGCCGTGTTAATGGAAAGCGCCCGTAGTTTATCATGTTAACTATTATTAAACCTTTGCAAAAAGCCTTTGCAAAAATCTCGTACACAGAGTCCTTGTTTCGAATCCGTTTTTTTATATTTCGAGTCCGGGTTTTCAAAAGTCAAGTCCGGGTTTCTCAAAGACGACGTCCGAATTTTTTCCGAGTCCGAGTCCCATTGAGTCCGGGTTTCGAAGTATGCCTTCACTATTTGCCTCAAGGCCGTTTTCCACTAGGCGGAATTTTCCACGCGGAGCGGAATTTTTCTTTGTCTTGTGATTTCTCGGGTGGAACTAATTAGAAAAGACAAAGAGAAATTCTGCTCCGCGCGGAAAATTCCGCCTACTGGAAAACGGCCTTCAGGCTCAACATTGTCATTGTTTGCCTCAGGCTCGGGAGCGGTACAGTCTGAGCATATCGTCTTTCATGACCGACATCATTTCAGACATCATTGTAGCCATCAACTCTTTAATCAAGGCATTTTTTAATACCATGGACTGGGCCCCTTCCTCTGCCCCACCACTGAAGAAAAAAATGGTCTATTGCCCCAAAGCCAGGGCCCTAGGACCTGTATTGAGTAAATGAGTTCAACATTGAAAAGAAGTTTAAAAAACAAAATTTTGTTGGTGAGCATACTTAAACGTAGTTATGTTTGAATGTTTAGCATGCAATTTATTACAAATTTCACCATTAAAACTTTGTTTTGAGAAGCTGAGATTTTTTTAAATGTGTTCTCAGAATGCAGGAAATGCTATTTCAGAGACCCAAATTTTAAAAATTTCCGGGGGGGACATGCCCTCAGCTTCAACCCCTTTAGCTAACTCGTGCCTGCGGTACTCTGCTCACACTTTCGGCGATCGCATACTATGCTGGGGAAGGACAAGGAAAATGGCAACCTCGTTCCCATGCTCTTTGAGTTGTGCTTCACAAGAGCAAAGAGCCTGGGAACGAGGTTGGGAAAATGGGCCCTTTGGCAGTTTTACCCCACCACTGAAGAATCCTTAAAAAATGCACCGACTCTTTTAAATCAGTCGTATTATCTGTGGTGAAACCAACAGACTGTTCGGTGTTTGTCTGGTCAGTCATATTCACAGAAATGAATAAATATTCACCATTTGTAGTATGGCGTATGAATTTGTCACGCTTGATTTGTACGCGTCTTAGCGTCAACAAGGGAACTATAACTTTCTTCCCTAGACGCAGTGAAACTGCAACTTCCTTTCCCTTTATAGGTTTTTCAATGGAAAACTAAAACTTTCTTTCCCAAAACGTCGTTAAAACGACGAATACATGCGGACGCGGTTATAAAATTGTGCCGATTTGATACAAAACTCACTATATTCAAACGATTCCCGTAAGGCCTTTCATCCGTCGATTCTATAATAACTAAGCAACCTGAATCATAAAAGCAAATAAAGCAAATAAATTATTATTGGAAAATAATTACCTGAAAATAATTCCCAACACTCTCTAATAACGTCCAAATAGTTGACCTGCCATCTAAGGACGAAAGCGGATAGCTTTGTGGGTACAGTATTTACCTCGCCCTCGGCAATGTTGTTTCGTCAAAATCCAAGATCTGATTGGTTATGTTAGTGTATATATGCTAATAGTTGACCCGCACGGAAGCACATAAGCGAACGTAAAGCCAATATCAGTAGAGACCTTAAGATTGACGTTTTTACGGCAAACGTCAAACCGCTAGCGAAATTTTTGATTTTACAACTCTATTATAATAGCTTTTACACCAGTTTTGAAATATGTTAAACAATCATTAAACTTGTGCTCTTTAGCAATAATTTAAGAAAGCAAATTAACCACTCGGTCATGTATTCACCAAAGCAGTAAACTTAAGATGTGGCGTTTGAAGTTGACATTTGGCGTATAAATTTCATGCTTTAACGACTAGAAGCCCTCGTAGCAGTTCAATCATTTATACGCCAAACGTCAACTTCAAACGCCAAATCGTAATTTACTGCTTTGGTGAATGGCATGACTAGTGGTTAATTTGCTTTAATTAAGCTGCTTGAATCAATTAGCCAATGAGAAACCATAGTTTCGTCATGTGACTTGGAACAAAATGGAGGAAAATGTAAACTGATTTTGTCAATTATGTCGTTGTTGTGTAGTTTTCCCAACGTGTGCGGTGAAAATACATAGCTAAGCTAGCTGTCACTCGAGGCGGTTAGCTCAGCAAGATTCTCTCGTGTGCGGTGAAAATACATAGCTAAGCTAGCTGTCACTCGAGGCGGTTAGCTCAGCAAGTTTCTCTCGTGTCCGGCAGGCTTTACTGTTCGGAGAACTCCGGATTTTCGCAACAATAAGGGATGGAACAGAAGACAGTCACATGACTGTTCTGAAATGTTCTGACTACCCCGATTTTCGACTACACACGTAAAAACGCACATGTTGTAACAAACCTGCAGCAGACTTGTAGCAATGCTGTTCCAACAACTTGTCAACAGGATGTGTTCGCACTGCTTGTTCCCAGCTTGTTGACAAGTTGTCAACCGCTTGTTGACAACTTGCTACAAGGTTGTTGAGCTAACAGACGTGTTACAAGTTGTTCCAACAACTTGTTATCGTCCTGCAATTCAACAATTTGTCAACAAGTTGTGAGTGACAACCTTGTAACAACTTGATAAAATAATAGCATTCAGTTACAACTTGTTGACAAGCTTGCTACAAGCCTGTTGCGAACACATCTTGTTGACAAGTTGTGAGATTTTTACGTGTGTAGGGGCAGCCAGAACAGACACGTGATACTGCCCATTTTCACGTGATTGGAAATGCAGACGATAGATTTTGTGTATCCAATGCACACTGCATAGAGTGTTATTTTGAAGGGTTAACCGCTATATCACATATACTTATTATACGCTATTCGAACGTCAGGGTTCGGCGAAATCAACGAGTAAAAACGTTACAAAAGCATACTTATATAAGATATACAAATATTGACAAAATAACAGCAAATCATTATACGCTTTATTATGCGAATAACTAATGAATATAGCAATGCATGGTTGCACGCATATATAAACTATAAACACTGTTCCATGCAGAACACCGTGTGCACTCCATTTCATATCGTTCCAGAACAGTGTTCCAAATGTTCTAGAACAGTAAATGGAGCAGCCTGATCATGTAACGTATCATACGCGATAAAGCAAGGCGAAATGAATGACAACATGGTCATTGTGAATCTTACTATGCTTAACATAAATGCAATTTGTAACGTGTTTTTCTTTAATATTTCTATATCAATTATCAGTTGAATTATTAATGCTGCTTTTGACGAGTCAGTGGAAGAGAGCAATGTTGAAGCCCGATTGAACGCCCTCCTGCACACATTAGGGCATCTTTTCCAATCATTTTATCACCTAATTGCTTTGACATCAACCTGCACCCACACTGCCACAGTTCCTTTCTACGACCGCGACTCTACAATGTCCTGTGTTTCTTCGTACACGGCGAGGTGGCATTTTAACGTCCTACTTCTTTTCAGGGACGGATTTACTGGGGGGTGCGCACCTAGCCCTAGCCAGAGGGGGTGCAGGGGGAGGTGCTATTTTTTATGATAAAGCAAAAAAGACAAAGTGAGATACAGTAATTTGAGTAATAACATGATGATAAGTGAACTGTGAACAACAATTACAATTCAAATACAGTAGTTGATGGGCGGGCGGCACACATGACCGACACAACTCGGCAGTTGGCCCCCCCCCCCCCTCGCTACCAGATCATGCTGGATCCATCCCTGCTTCTTTTAGCTTTTATCTTCATGTATGTTAGTTTATTTGTTTAGAAATTATTGTCGACATTTGAATGGCGCCTTTGCCAATCCCACATGCGTCTTTTGATGGAGTATGCTTTGTTTTGTTTTGGAGTATGTTTGCTGCCGCTCAGGAAACAAAGAAATACGCTACGTTTCGGTACGATTGAAGTGGAAAACAGGCTTAACCAACAACCTGTTATCGTATCATAAAGAAAGAGATCACTATAATTATATGTGTGCCAATAGTCTGCCTATTATTTTAAGTTTTACTTAGGTCGCTTTGAGTCATTATTTTGAAGTTGCTTTAAGTCGTTGTTGGCATATATTCACTGGTCCAACCAATCACAACTTGGACTTTTACGTAAATACATCTGCATAACTGAATATAAGCTATGCTAAGTCGTTCGGTGCAGGTCACAAGCAACTTATATATGCAGATTATTTGTTATGATGTGGTCGAAAATTAAATTATTGTTTGCCTCTGCAAATCCCATTCCCAGGCGGGGCCGGTATAGTTGCCCAGAAAGCGAATATCTAGTCGGAGCATAACTATATATAGTAAATATATAATAATAACTTGAAACAGTGTAGTGTTATGATATGAAAATCCTCAAGTGTAAGCGAGTGGCAGCCTGGCTGTTTATGTATCCAAATGCACAATCAGTTATTATAGGTGGGCCCAAGTGGCCGTGGGTTTCATTATGGGCAAACACAACTTTACATGCATGTACTGAGTTATACCTACATTAGTAGCCTGTCATAGTCGTATGAGCGACTACATCCTGCGGATTCAGGTAGACCGTGAAATGCGAATAGTTGTCGCGTTAGTTTTAACAGTTGTACGATGACGTTTCTAGGCAGATTTTCGACGTTTCTAAGGCGTGGCTTCAACGTTTATTTTTAAAATTTTAAAAACAAACGTTGAAGCCACGCCTTAGAAACGTCGAAAATCTGCCTAGAAACGTCATCGTATACAACTGTTAAAACTAACGCGACAACTATTCGCATTTCACGGTCTACCTGAATCCGCAGTAACGTTAAATAGGCAATTCCAGCTTTTAGTTTATGCCTGCAGGGGATGATGGGAAGTAAGGTATCATATTGCTGATATGCTGAAAAAATTCAATAAAAACTACCGAAACAACCAAAATATTTCAATATTTACAAGTATAAACTATCACTCCGTGTTTACACGGGTACCATTTTTATTTTTTCAGCATAATAAGCTATGTGATACCTTACTTCCCATGGTCCCCTGCACGCATAAACTAAAAGCTGGAATTGCCAATTGCGTGCATTTGCAACTAAACAGAAAATAACCGAAACACAACTGCGTTTCCTTTTAGAGTCCTATTCACTATTGACAGATATGTTAAGGCCAATTGTATTATTGGCAGCTTATCTACAAATATTACACCGTTATTGTGGTTTGAACTGCTGTTGTGACATAGAATAAAGATCCATATAGAAGGGCCACTTACGTCGGAAGCTTTGAAGTGTCCTCGCGCATGTCGCATTACGCATGTTGGCCGCCATTTTCCTAGCCACTCAATGACATTTTCTGGCCAATAAACACGCTGTACTGGCTGGCTGCTCCACCTTCTGGCCAGTAAACTGCATATTTTTGCATAAAAAAACGAGGACACGTTGCACCGCTGAGTGGCCCTTCTGTTACTGAGCCGTAACTACTGGGGGCGTTTCAGGAAATTGCAGTTTTGTCGGGCAATTTTAACAATTTTAACGACAAGCTCGTCGGGCAAAGAATATGTAATTGAGCAAACAAATTGAAATAATCTACTGAAAAGATATAGTTGTAGGAAAAATTTTGATAAACTTAAATTGTACAAATTATGGTACGTTACTCGTAAGTTCGAAAGTTAGTGAAAAATTGGTATGTCCGAAAACCAGTCTCTCTCGCAGCTGGTCCTTGTGTAGAGAAAAAACCCAGTTAACTTCACTCATATAAGCTTTTAATATTCACAGTAAATAACAAAAATATACAGTTAACAAATAAACTGAAGACTATCCTGTACTGTACTTGGAATTAAATTTGTATTTTTCTCAAGGTAGCAAGAGTGTCCTGTTCGCTGAATGTCAAATTGGCATCTACTTGCTAGCTTGCTTCTTATATTCTCTTTGTCGCATTAGAAAGCTGAAACAAACAAAACAGAGCAAATTAGGGTCTGTTTATATGGGGCGAGCCAGCACAGGTACCCGAACTGGCCCAGTTTAAGCGAGATTGTTATGATTTCCTACTAAATTTCATTTGGTGTTTAATTAAAAAGCGAGCTTGCCTTCCTGAGTGAGATCCCGCCTCAACTGACATGAGATCTCCGGAGACAGGGCTGGGAATTTTCCATATATATAAACGCAATTACCTGGGCTGGCTCGCCTAAGCGTAGTGTTATTGCTCTCTGTTCACTAGAATATATTGTTGTAAATAAGATTTTCTCGACAGATTTCGACCTTAAAATACCTCTGTTTGCGATTTCGATCTTAAAAGGCCTCTATACTTTACACAAATTTTGCAAATTAGTTCGAGAAATTGGCGTATTTGCAAGTTAATTAAAATTTCTAGAGTATGACCACTAGATTCTGGTTTACTTTAGTCGTTATTATTGATTGTAGTGATAATATCCTGGATAAATATAATAATTATTATTATTACGTTATTATTATATAATATGCAAAAATTAAGACCAACTAAATACTTTTTAAACGCAGTTTGTACTTTTTTTCACACCTGAAATTTAACTTTAAGTATGTTTGAGTGGAACTCAATTTTAAATTATTTTTGTAATATATATACATATACATTTGTTTTTAATAGTTTCATTGTAAATATTTTACGGTCAATAAAACTTGTATATGTCATTATTATATAATTGGAAAATGTGTGAAGTCATAAAGGACTGAACAGGTTTCAATATATTGAAATCATCCTGCCTCATATCTCGTCCCGGCAAAGCGAGATCATACAAACAGCCCCTTATTCAACAAATTGCGCATTCTGCCTTTCATCCCTTGGGGGCGAGGCAGCATTTTCCTTGCGATAGTAACTTCTAGTTATTATATAATTGGAAAATGTGTGAAGTCGTAAAGGACTGAACTGCTTAATTTAGTACATGGACGTGACCAAAAACAGTTATTATGTTTCACTTTTGAATTTGCCACCAGTTTAAATCTGTTTTTCATCTGTATCCAAATTTTGTATCCGTGTTTGTTTACAAAAATAATTTATTGTTTTTTATCCGTGTTTCTGAAAAGTGTCAATTTAGCGTATGTTCTGTGTCACGTGCGCGTATAGTTGAATTACCATATCTTGAGCTCTCTATTCATGGCTCATCACATCTTGATTTCGCTTTTCTCAAGCAGACAATAGACAACTTGCATGTTAGACGAATTTTTGATTTAGGCAAAAAAAAGTAAATTCCCATAAAGAACTTATTAAAATCAGTAAAATTGCAAAATTTGGTTACGAAATGTTGTAAAATACAGAAAATATAGCCTTGCGAAGTTTGCGTATTTTCAGTATGTTTGTATTACGTGCGGAAATTGTTACCATTTTTGAGCCGAAAGTGGTAACAATTTCCGCACGTAATACAAATATACTGAAAATATGCAAACTTCGCAAGGCTATATTTTCTGTATTTTACAACATTTCGCAACCACATTTTGCAATTTTACTAATTTCATTATGTTCTTTTTAACTGTTGTGTTTTATTCCCTTCTCTTTACTTAGATTAACATTTAGTCTAACATGCAAGTTGTCCATTTGCAGGTACATTTTCAAATAATTTTTTTGGTCTTAGGCACACAAAACAGTATCGGGTGTACACAAAGTGCGAGCCAGGGAGTCATGTCGATGTTGCGCCACCACAGATCAGTGCGAGCCACGCAATGTGAGACATGTGCAATAAAGAAACGATTAATTTAATAACATACACGAAAAATGTCTTGATTCCGATTGGCTAAGAGGAGTGCATTTTTTCCCAAATAGCTACAGTGCCAAAAGAAGAAATTTCCGAAATTTGTAGTATATATCTTTTTTGGCAATGTACGTCTTTTCTTATTTGTTTGATACAGAAGAATTCTTGTACAGTTTAGTCCACTTTCAGCTGGCTGGAAAAACTTTTTCTGTTGTGGCTTGATTCAAATAAGGGAATAAATTCGTCTAATTCCTATGTGACTTATGCATGCATGTCCTATCATTATTCAGTTCATTCGTGCAATTTGAAAAACAAGCACTTGTCCTCTGGACTGGTGCGATTTTGATAGTCTTTGAAAAACTCACTTGAGCATGTTTTTTCCAAGTTGGACGAGAAACAATAATATTACTTGTAGTAATATATATTAACTGAATAATGCTAGGATGTGCATGCGTAAGTCCAACCTCATACCCAGGCTCTCTTCTCTACGCTCCTCGCTGGAGGAAGAGACCTTGGTAAATGCTGGTCACGTGGCTCCCAGATTTTACTAGACTACGAGCTCAAATTACATACATTGAAAAGTACCACCCCTCCCAGGGAACATATTTGTGGCTCCCAAAATCTGGAGCCACGTGACCAGCATTCACCAGGGTCTCTTCCTCCAGCAGGGAGTATAGAGAAGAGAGCCTGGGTACGAGGTTGGCGTAAGTCACATAGGAATTAGACGAATTTATTCCCTCATTTGAATCAAGCCACAACAGAAAAAGGTTTTCCAGCCAGCTGAAAGTGGACTAAACTGTACAAGAATTCTTCTGTATCAAACAAATAAGAAAAGACGTACATTGGCAAAAATATACAGCGCAAATTTCGGAATTTTTACAAAATTTAGTCTAACAGGCAAGTTGTCCATTAGATCTTAAAACATCTTGTAATTTGTAATTGACTTATTTGAGTTATAATATTCCTGTAATTGAAATTGGGTTCTTGATTATAGTTCGTTTCTGAATTTTGTGTATTTTTTACTAATCGACAGTCTCCCATTTCACTCGTTAACTATTTTAAATAATTTTAAATACAATTTGCATGGCTCGCACCTTGGCTCACATGGTTAGCACCCTGGCTCGCATAATATTAAAACTACCTACACGTAAACTTGTGAAGAAAAGATTCATATTTTATGCATGATTCTTAAAGGAAATAACAATTTTTGAAATGCCAATAATGCAATTTTTGGACACCCAAACAACAGTGGCAGAGAGGGGGGGGGGGGGGATTTGCCCCCGATTAAAGGCGGCCCCAAATAAGGATAAAGTAAAATATGCATAGAAACCACAGTTAAATATTCTCCCAGAATGCAGGAATGCTATTCTAGAGACTCTAAATTTCAAATAATTTTCCCAGGGGACAATGCCCCTGTACTCCCTGAATAATCTTGCTATTGTCCTAATGTCCTAAAGTGCAAGAATATGGAAATCAAACTCTTAAGGAGCACATAATTATGTAACTTAGGGCCCCAAATTTCACCATGTGGGTAAGAGGAGCAGAGGGTATTTAATTTATAACTTTAATTGCCGCAGTCATCAAATCAAATCCACTTACTCAGTATATTCGCACACTTCCCAATCATGGCGTTCATGTTTACACTTCCATGGTACATAATAATTTTTCTTTTGACACTCCAATAATGGAACAACAAGATGAGCACAGTAGTCTCGTAAATGAAGAGGAACTTTTGCATCAGCTAATTCCTTCTTAGATATCTTCATTTCTAATCAATCATTTGGAAATAAACATACATTCAGTGCAGTGGTGAATTTTGATACAGGGTATAAAGAAAAGATAATCCAACTTTGATATGTTATTGGGCACCTTTATTCAATCATTGCAATAAAAAATGAGCAAATATTGTACCATCTGATTTGAAGTGGTTGGTTGAAATCCCATTATTCCACCTTTAGGATTTATATGTTCCTCCAATTTTTGAACATTGGCCCAAATGTTTGTTGCCCATTTGGAAAACGTGTAACATTGTGAGTTCATTGTAAAATGTTTTATTTAACCACTCAATTTTTATGCAAAATTGTGAGTGGGAATTTACTGAAACTTGATGCTTACACATGTGTTGTGCCATCTTTATTCAAACATAGGCGTATGAAGCTGATGCTTTGGGGGGGGGGGGGCAGTTGAAAGTTGGCCCGAATTTTGATGGAAGATTGTAATTAAATAACCGGAATTTAACATATTTTTATATATATATATCCCCCCCTGCCCCCTTTCTTGTACGCCTGTATATTCAAGCAACTTAAATTTTAACATCTTTTCTCCATTAACTAGCAACAAATGCCTTGCAGTAATCCAGTGAGGAAAGTTTATATCACGCAACAAGATATCCGGCACGCAATTTTGATGCTTTCTATATATTTGTTATTCAATTTTTGGAATCTTGAGTGTACAATTTCCAAACTTTCCAGTCAGGGATAGATTGGAGAGTGACACGCTGTCGATGAAATTTATCGCTCAGCCCTGGCACAGCTGAAGTATATACCTGATGTGTAACTTAATAGGACTTTGTGTCCTCAAATTTCCCTAGATGTACACGTCATGCTCACGCCATTGCACTTGCTAGGAAGATGGCGTCCTGGCAGGGCCGGATTAACGTTCCGCGGGGCCCCTGGCATATTATCAGCGCGGGGCCCCTTTACCCCCCCCCCCCAACCTTCCAACGGCATTTTAGACTCTGAATTCAGTAAGATTAAAAAATATCCTCTTGTATTTCATGCGTTGAAAGGTTTCCTGTGTATTTACAAACAAAACTAATTATACATCAATAATTTGATCGAACTGAATTTCAACCCAGTTTATACCATTAACTCAATTAACATTATTATTACTTACAGGGGTAAAATAGCTAAACATGATACTGTCCATATGAACTTCTGCCGTCTTCCACAAAATTCAGCAATCTTTTAGTATTAATTAACAGTTTGCTGCAAATTTTGATATTTTCTGACCCCCATGATATTTTTGGCTTCGCTCTTTGGAGCCCCTTGCCCAGAGAAGGAGAAAAAAAAAATCGGTTTGCGGCCCTGCTTTTGGAGCCTCGCTTTTTAAACTTTGGGGCCTCGTGTTTTTTTATTTGGGGGCTTCGCTTTTAGGGGCCTTGGACTCTTTGGGGCCCCGCGCTGTTTGGATCCTGCGCTGAAACAGGAAACAAACAAACCGTTTCGGGTCCGGCTATTTAGGACCTCTATTTTTAAATTTTGGGGCCTGACGTTTTCTGAGGACCTTGGGCTCTTTGGGGCCCCGCGCTGAAACACTGAAACAGGGAACAAAAAAAAACGTTTGGGTCCAGCTTGATGGGGCCTCGCTTTTTAAATTTTGGGGCCCTCGTGTTTTCTGGGGGACTTGGGCTCTTTAGGGCCCCGCACTGTTTGGGTCTCGCACTGAAACATGGAACAAAAAAATTTGGAAAAAATAGAAGAGAGTAAGCGGGGCCCCCAAAAGCGCGGGACCCGTGGCATATGCCGCTTCTGCCATATGGTTAATCCGGCACTGCGTCCTGGAAAACATGAACATTTGCATTTTATTGCGGCTTTCTTGGATCGAAATTTATGGATTAAACAATCTTGAAAGAGCATCATTTGTTGAATGTTTAAAGTTGTTAAAAGCAATTAAAGTTGTAGAAAAGGTGTTGAAAACATTTTTGAAGGCAATGACGCACTACCAAATGACGAATAATCACGCGAACGACACTTGTAAGGAAGATGGCGACCATGGGACAACTTTTTTACTGAAGTTACACATCTGTCCTTACTTAATCTATGGCCCTGGAGTGAACGCACAACTGCAAATGCCTGGCCATGGGGGCAAGTAAACGTACAAATTCCTCACACTGTCTGGAGGGGGGAAGGTCTGGGGTTCGAGTAAGTGATATTTCGGAACAGAATCTAGTTTCTTCGATACCAGTGAAATCTTGTAATATGATTTTTTCTGTGTTGGTGTTGTGTACTCAGGTGAATATGATATTTGTGATGTTACTCTGAGTGTGTATCCACACCGGGCGAGCTTGAACTCGAACCGTCCTGACCGCATAGCTCAGTTGGAAGAGCATTGGGCTAGTATTCCAAAGGTCGTAGGTTCGAATCCCACCGTGGCCGGGCATATTTTTCAAGCTCGCCCGGTGTGGATACACACTCAGAGTAACATCACAAATATCATACATAAACAAGTAATATTTATATGTAGCCCGTGGGCCCATGGCCCAGGGTGCATTCCGTGTAAACCTCACGCCGAAGATAATCTGAGGTAGTGTTACCGTGCGCCAAGTGAGGTCAACTTATGCGCCGGCTGATCGCAGGCACCATGATTTTCATTAATAGTTAGTTGCTTAAAATTTAAACTTGCTAAAAAGGCGTGTAACTGATGAATAAAATGTTTTGCTGACGAGCAATGATGAGTGTTGTTACTGTTGTATCACAAGTTAACCTCACTCACTCAGCAGTGGCGGAAACTTTGCGAATTTTTTTTTTTTTTTGGGGGGGGCGAGTGCCGAAGGCACGAAATTTGTAGGGGGGGTCTGGGGACATGCCCCCCAGAAAATTTTTAAAATTTGGATCCCTGAAATGGCATTTGTAGCATTCTGAGAGCACATTTTGTAAGAAATTCCAGGTTTTCAAAACATTAGTTAATGGTGCATTCTGGTATAAATCATGTGCTAAGCATAAAAAAACGACGTTTCAGAGAAAATATTGTAGATGATTTCAAAAATACATTTGTGAATGGAATTGCAAGGTGGTTTAATTAATAACCAATGGCAATGTAAAATTTATTCGCTAAGTGCGTGACCTTGGAAACGTTAAATCAAAATCCGCTGTATCAAAATTTCATCAATCTATGCGCAGTTCTATTGTTCATTATTGAACAGTCCTATTACCTTATATGGTGATGAGATTTTTATTGCACAAACGACACCATAGCAACGTCAATCGACCTGCCTAGAAGCGTTATCACACAACTGTTGCAACGACCGCGGTAACCTGAACTTGCAGTACGTAATACTAATATTTAAACCAGAGAAGTGAAAGAACACCTGAACATTCCTACCTATGGATACTGTATAGTCCGTTGTAAATTTGATACAATTAATTGCTATTGTTTTATGAACACTCGGAAGATACTCATATGATATATGCATGTATATCATAAATTTAGGGCCTATATATACTGACGTAACTGGACACGATTATGGTTACATCATATGATAGATTCCTGTTTCAGAAAAATTGTCACTGCGTGCTGAATTTTTAGTTACGTTCCTCAAATTTGGTACATGCAATGACAACTAACTGTAGAAGCCACTGTTTTAGCCAAAATTCACCACCTTTTAACCTGTAGTCGCAAAACTAATTTAATTTTACTTTTTTTCAGAATTCATAACGCTCATTGTGTGACTTGTCAGATTATAAATTTAGAATACTTTAGCTTGTTTTTAGCTTGTTTTTATTAAAACTTGCCATTTCGTTGTTGTTGTTGTTATTGTAACAAATAATGCTTCCTTATATTGTGCTTTCATTTTTCAAAATGAAATCTAGCTAAATATAATTCTAGTAAAATTTTTTTTTTTTTGGGGGGGGGGGCGATTGCCCCCCTAGTTTCCGCCACATATAACCACCATTTAGCTATACTATTACAACCAGCATAGTTAATAGAATAGATGGTTTGGAAACTCATTAGAATAACAATATAACGCATTATCTATGTTAGTGAACGTTTATTCATAAATCTGGTCCTTCACCAACACTTCATTTTTGTCAAATTAACCAATAGCAATGTTTTAGGAGAGTTACCTATCCGTGACTCGAACAATAGGGTAAATTGGAAATTGCTATTGGTGGATTTGGCAAAGATACAATACACACGTGACGGTGAAGGGCCGTATTTACGAATAAACGTTGACTAACATAGATAATGAGTTGTATTGTTATACTAATGAGTTTCCAAACCATCTATTCTATTAACTATGCAACCAGGAACACAAATTTCTCGAGTCCCTAAAGAATTATAGAGGCCAATCCAATCACCAGGCGATTATTAAAGTCTCGCTTAAACATTTGATGCGCGCCAACCACCAAAACTGAAAACTTGTGCGCCAACCTCGACGTGATTGTGCGCCAGCAATTCAAAACTCACGCCGAAGATCTTCCGCAAAACGTGCATGGAATGCACCCTGGCCCATGGCCTATTTCGCCATGCAAATTGCCAAAATGGCAGGCACTATCTGAGTTGCCTTAATACATCAGTCACATAAAAAACAACAACGGTAATGAAAGGTAAGGTATAGTACTAAAGGAATCTGTAACTATAGTTGATAATGTTAATAGAATATGAATAAAAAGTACACTAGTACAGTACCTCTAAATTTCTTTCCTTCGCTTGCGTCGGCCATTTTTGTTTTCTTCACTACTAGTTACCAGTCCTGTACTCCTGCACCCGAGATTCAATATGGACTCCAAATCGAACACATTTCAATGATTTCATTACAATTTATTTCATGTTTTTTGAACACTACTTGAATTTAACAATACTTGTCGAAAGGAATATTTGTGTAAGATGTACCACAAAGGCTCAAAAGAGAAGCCGCGAGGTATTGGTTTTGGAGGATTTACAGTGAGTAGCAAGCCAAAACAACCAGCACTGCATCCGTCTCCTGCAGTACCAGCTTTTGCACAACGTACGGTGAAACAGAAAGCTCCTGGACACAAGGAAAATATCGCGTTTAAAAGACCGTAAGTGTTAACTTGAATTTTATGAAGTTCTATTTCTGTCAACACTATTTGAATAATGAATTATTGACGTTTATTTGATACAATGTTCTCAGATTGAGGTCATCCTGACTGGAAAGTTTGGAAATTGCGCGGCCGAGATTTCGAAAATTTAATAGTAAATATATAGAAACCATCAAAATTGTACACCCAATATCTCAGCTGCAGAATGTTAGATCACTGACTGTCGCAACAAAACAAATTTTTCGATGATGATTGATGAATTACAATAGGCAGTTAAACAGAATCGACATTGGTGAGTGTTGCTGATTAATGAAAACCAGCCTTTAAATGCACCCAACATAAGGGTCACATCCATGTTCAAGTTGCCATGCAAAATGTCAAATCGATGTTTTGGGTGTGCAGGTGGGTCAAAAGTATTATTCTGTGATGTTTTCACAAATTTCACCATTGCAAAATGAATATATGTTTAAAAAAATTTATGTTATAATAACCTATGCTGTGTTTGATGTTTTCATGGCTGGCTGAGCGTGTTTAAATAAAAACATCAATTTGATGTTTTGTATATTGAATATAGATATGATCCCTTACCCTGTCTATGTACCTCCCCCAATTCCATTCCCTGTGCTCTCCAATGTTTTTTTTCCCAATTCACCCACTCTCTTTCCCTCCACTCCCCAGTTTCTTTATTTTCTAGTTCCCCCATTTCCTTCCCCCACTCCCTGGTCCCCCAACTACAGGCCTTGCCCTAAGAAAATTGCGCGGGAGCGGTTAATCGCGTGTGCAAAATACATTGCGCGCGCTACTGTGAAGCTACTGTTTTGTGAGGCCCCCCACATATCTAGAAATGACACAATTTGCAAATAATCTTGTTGATTTACAAATTAAAACATTAACTGCCTTCAAAAAAATAGGCACTCAAGCAGTGTGTAAGGATTTGCAAAATAATGCAAGAAGATAGAAAAATATCGCCCAAAATGTAATATAACAAATCACAACATCATGACTGCAGACCTGCCAACCCTTGAGTAGCAGAAATAGTGAGTTGCTATCTAAAAAGTCGTGAGATTGACTGAAAAATCGCGAGACTTAGAAATTTTCAGGTTAATTTGCTCATTAATATGACCAGGGTTAACTTTAACAACACTAGAAAATAATCAATAGATATTCAATCTTATGATAGTACGCATTTATATTTTGTTAATATAACCGTAAATGCAAGGCTTATTAAAAATAGGCTGTTTTTTCTTTATGGCTTTAGTAGCTCCCAGTGTCAGTACGAGTTCCTTGGGGATATAACGCAATATCTGTACAAAAACAAGAAAACTACGAGTAATATTAAGACTAGCAGGACAATAAACTTAGCAGGACGCGCCTTTTACTTTGTAACACAAACATCACACATACTAAATTCTGGCGTTGTACATTGCGCATTATTAATACACTAATAAAGTGTGATGTTTCCTTGGAAGAGTGTGCCTTATTGTAACTAGATGTTGCGCTCTTCGATGATTTTTTAAAGTTCTGAAAATCGTGAGATTTGGGGACTTAATCGTGAGATTGTGAGAAAGCATAAAAAATCGTGAGTCTCACGATTAAGACTTGGCAGGTCTGTGACTGGCAGATCTTTTCTTTGAATGTCAACTTTTGTTTAATAACTATTATATTCAAAATTAATCTACTGCAACTTTTAAATGGCTTTATTACTGCCTGAAAGATAAAAGAAAAACTCGATTTGTAGAAATGTTGAAGATATTTAACGTTTGGATAAAAAACAACAAAATTGTTTCGATGTTTCCACATTCTGCAACAAGCAATTACATTTCTAATTCATTTCCAATAAATACGAATGAAAAATGGAACAATACAGTTTTCATAATGGAAACACCACTTTTAAATTTATTTTATAACTCCGCTCCTGAGTTTGTCTTTCAGGACCTTTGCCATTTGCACTTCTAGCACAAAACAGTCATATATTCCTTCGTTTAGCCCAAAGTAAGTGGTAAAAGCCCGAAAGATTGCGAATAACTTTATAACAAATTCGCTCCATTCTGGAACAAATATTTAGTTTGCGCACGTGACGAATCACTTGCTTAAGCAATCTTGGGCGCATGCGGGCGCGCGCCCCTTAGAGCAAGGCCTGCAACTATACCTACCTGTCCTACCTGGTCCCCCTTAATCTCCATTTTCCCCATACCTTAGCCTGTGTGTCAGGCTCTATGCTTGAAATAGAGCCTGCTACTGAAGTTAATAAAAATGTATGCGTATGAATCGTACGCAAAATTCCCATTGGTCAGAAATAAATAGCCTTTCCCTATAAGGTAATATATCAAGATGTTATTTACATAATATAATATTAATATTATATTCTGCACTAGTAATTGTACTTTTGGTCGCATTAATTACTGCCTTTGCTGTCTATAAATACGGTCAATAACTGTTATTATTTTTTTTCTTGCGGTCCGAAGTCATATTTTACGCTTTTCTGCAATCTGATTGGCTACGTGAGCGGTCCGTATGAGCCCGTACGGACCGCGCGAGATTTAAAGCCGTAGAGGCAATGTTTTTATTTTTCAAAATTTAAAGACGAGTTTAAAGGCTACTTTTTAAAATATTAAAATGTCTGCAGACGATGAAGAACACAGTGAAAGCGAACTTTACTATCTCACAAAAGATATTACTCTTCCCGATAGCATTGATAGAAACGACGTTTTATTTGGCAGCTTCATTCGCGTGCGGGAGGAGTGATTGGAGAAATTCAGAGGAGGAATTAAAAAAAATAAAAATATTATTTACCGGTATGGTCGGTCCGTATAGAGAAATATTTCTCTCGGTCTTAAAAACGTCCCTCGGCCTTCGGCCTCGGGCCGTTTTTAAGACCTCGAGAAATATTTCTCTATACGGACCTCCAATCCGGTAAATAACATATATTTATTATATGGCTTTGCAGAATCCTGGATTCTGATTGGTCGACGTGCGGTCCGTAAAAATGCGTATTCGGACTGTGGTCCGTATTTCCCCGTATCCGGACCGGTTTCCCGTATGTCAATTTGACAGGCTCGAATTTGATACGTTTTTACACGTTTATAAGGTCGTCATGTGAAGAAACAGGGTTTATTTTAAGAAAAATTTAGAACTGCACGTATTAAGGATGCTACGATGCATCACATGTTTGGCTGGGGGTCAAAGGGTGTTTGACTGGGGGGTCAAAGGATTTTTATCTATATTTGACGTTGTAAATTTATAGTTAACGTTGTAGTTATGATAGACTCTTAATTTATATATAGGTGGTAAAAAAAGTTGTGGTTGGGTGCAGTGGTGTCAAGTAACGAAGTAAATGTACTTCGTTACTGTACTTGAGTACTATTTTTGAGAAGTGAGCATGTAACAAAGTAAACGTTTTCTGCAGTACTTTTACTTGGAACGAAGTCGTTAAGAAGTAACGTTTTACTTCGTTATTTTCATTTTGTGGCGAAGTATTTCGTTACTTTCTAACTTTTGTTTAATTTTACGTGATTTATTTCTGATTTATTTTAATTTTGGGATAGGTAATAGGACCTCTACATGCGTCTGGGATCTCTCGTTTGTGGCTTACTGATAAGCATTATTTATTTAATGGATTTCTTATATCTTCAGCGTGGTCTGGAAAGTAAACCATGCCGTGAAATATTCTATATTCGGTGCACGCATATAATGCTTGTGCTGTTTTGTGTCTTTTGTATGTCAATCCATTGGAGAAGTCCCCCCCCCCCTCTACACGCTACAGACAATAGTACTTGTACTTTTACTTTGTACTTCAAGCATTTTTTAAGGATACTTTGTACTTTTTATTTAAGTACGTTTTGCTTCCAGTACTTTTTACTCTTACTCAAGTCGTTTTATTGTTAATTACTTCTACTTTTACTCGAGTACAAATTCAAAGTAATTTAGGCACCACTGGTTGGGTGGGGCCAGACAAACTCGATTCTGGGTGGGGGAGCTACAGGTAGGGGGTGCCCCCAGATTTTGAATTTAGAGGCTCGTAAGTTCTGGCAAAGGTATGTTTCTCCCAACCACCCACAAAAACTGTTTCAAAACATGTAACTGGGAATCATGAATACTCAATATATAATAACCTGGTCCCTCATGAATACCAGCTTTCAGGTGAAGAGGCTAACCTGTTTAAATAAAGTTTTCCAATTTCCAATCCAACCTTAGGTAGCAAAGAATGTTAGGTTCTCCCACTCTAATCTCTTTTGGATAGCTTCGCTCGCACCAATTTTACCTCCTGTTCCATTGCCCCCAGCACGTATGTGATTTGTGAGGAAAATATGAGGGTCTGGTGGTCCTCTCCCAGAAAACATTTAGATTTGTGATGCTCAATGACAGCATTTCTGGCATCTGGAGCATCCACAAGGAAAACGAGTAAATGAGAAGAATGTTTTGAGGTTATATTTTTGGCAGTTGGTGACTGCACATTTGAGTTTTAAGAACTGCACAAATGGGTTTAGAACTGCACATTTTGTGTAGAACTGCACGTTATAATAAACCCTGTGAAGAAAAAGTATCGTTGGATCATTTTTAAGAATAAGAAGTCTTGGAAATATTAATAAGTACTTGTACCAACACATATTTCATCGAAAAAGCTAAGAAAACAAGCCATTTGAACTCTTACTGGCAACCGTAAGTTTTGGCGGGAAACTTTTTGGTTTGTTTACTTGTTTCAAAAGATAAATAACGATGAATTTAACGTCTTTAATACCATATTCTAAACAAATATCATATAAACTGGGTTTATGAGCATTTTTTCTGGGGGTGGGGGTTACCGAAAAAGTAGTTCTAAAGCGATTGTTAATTAAACATGCTTTTCCGTAAACAATATTCGGTGACGAAACCAAATCTAAACGAAGAAAACTAGCAAATAAAACATAGCTCAAAAATACCTTTATAGCGCTCAAACAAATAAATGAAAATCAGAAAATGTGTTTAAGGAGCCATATAGTAAACGGTTTATTAACCTCGTTTTGCTCAGTCTGTACGGGATTAAAGTATTTGCCTTCGGTTTATCTGCACAGACCTCGCTCCTTCGTCGCTCGGTCTGTACGAAAACCTCAGGCAAATACTGTACTTTGCTGTACAGACCTCGCTCTCGGTTAATAACCCTTTATTATTATTTAGTATGTAATTCCTGGCTGTTTAATGAAAATTGGAATATATTTATTTTCGAGATGTTGGCAGAAAAATTGACCGTTATTGCATGTTTTAAATTAGCTTTGTAATCTAATTAACAAGTGCCGTTTTCATTGGTTGTTATTTCTGTGCATCCAAATTGACTGTCCAGGCTCTATTTCTGAAAGCATAGAACCTGACATGCACGCTACCCATACCGGTACCCTGGTCTCCCTATCCCCTGGTTTCCCTTCCCCTTGGTCTCCCATCCATGTAGTTCCCCTACTGTACTTCCAGGTGCCCCACTTCCAGCATTCCCCAGGCCCCTCACAACCACTTTTGGTTAACAAAATTACACAATATCAACAACAACTTACTCAGTAACAGTATATATATAATATAAAATATTTCCAAAGGAAGGGGAAAAATTGACCACGTCAATTGCAGGCTCCTTTTTCTCCCATTCGCATTTCTCATAGTCATGTCAATCTGCGACTTCAGCCCTAGAAACATGTGTAGTGTCACATGGTCAAAAATCGCGAGCCTTTCTCACGAAGGTCTAAATCTGCCATTTTTGGATACTATTTTATAAAGAGTCTATAAACACCGTGAAAAATCGAAGTGATGTGAAAATAATTTTTCAAATATTTAACTGTGGTCTGTAAATCGATTTATAATGATTATATTTACAACTATAGTTATAGAAAGTTTCATTTTCACTATCCCTGTTCTTAATAAGGTTGCCACCCAAAAATGGCGGCATGAGAAAGGCTCATTCTGAGCCACTGATCCAGAAAGGCAGAAACAGAGCACTTTTTTTATAAATATTATAAATGTAAAAATATTCACGTAGATGAAGGGAAAAAAGGTTGAAGTACCATTTAGGGACCCAAACACGCATTACTGTGACACACTGACATATTTAAACAAATATTAACATAAAAGGTGCACAAAATTAATTAACCTTTAGGAGCAATAGACGGATATTGTCTGTCAGATGGATGATGGATCTTGACGGATGATCAGTCTCTAGTGAATCGCGTTTATCGCTACCTAAAAACTGGAACCCAAAGCTCAAGATTAGATTATGGGCAAACTTGAGCTTTTTGGACTAATTTTAGGGCGAACTTTGGTGATGACAGTGACAGTGATGAAGATAACAACGCAGCTCCATATAATGATGAAGAAAGTGAGGTGTATGAACCTAAACCAATTGGATCTAACGATGGTGATGATGATGATGAGGAAGATGAGCTCGATAAATTCATGATGGGAATCGAGGTAAAGACAGTCGCATGCATGTGTTGTCATCGGGTTCGGTGGCACGATAGTCAGGGCAAGTGCATTTCACCCCTCTGAGATTGTGGGTTAATCGATTCTCGGCGGACTTATGCCACTTATGTGAAAACAGTCAGTCTGGGTACTCTGGTTTCCACCCACAGAGAATATTGACATAGTGGGTTGGGATTCAATCAATCAATAATTTATTCAAAGTACTTATGATAAAATCAATATCAAGGTTCTTGCAAGATCCAGAGGTAAACCCTATTTAAGGATCCCCTTATCCCAATAATTATGGTAAATCTATGGATTCGCCCCAAACGGACTCTTTCACTGTAGCTGTACTCCATGATCAGACATGAATCATATGGTGGCCAGAGGCTCCCTTAGAATGCTTTCTACTCGATCAGATTGAGCTGCGTCCTTCGCAGTTAAGCTTCGCCTCATCCGCAACACCCCCCACGTATAATACTTATGATACTTATAATATAATATAATAATAATATAATATAATATAATACGTATAATACTTATGATACTTATAATACGTATAATTACTTATGGTAATTGTTAGTCTGTCAATTGTTGGTAATAAGAACTAGAGAAAGGCTCATGATGTTACTATAATGTTTGTTGGCAAGATGTCCGCATTACTAGTAACCTCGTCACCAGGGCCTCACAGGATGCACTGTCAGTATACACATAATACATTATAATCGTTGGATAAGTTTATACTGTAGCTGGACATGTGAAAAGAATAAAAATCTGACGGAAAAGACCTGTACCAGAAAGCCATTAGCGTCATGGAATGGACAAACGTGTTGTTTTATAAGTCCCTAAGAACCCAAACCACAGCAACTACACGTTCACCCAATACTACCTTTAATGGTCTCCGACGTTTCCAGGGTGTTGGCCAGAAAAAAAAGTTTTGTCCGTTAACGTAAATTGGGAAAGTTTTTTTGACCGATCAAAGTCCTTGTGTAGGAATAAATAGTGTTTTTTTTCCCAACGTGTTTCTCCTTAGATGCAAACAACGGTAGCTTGGTTTTGTATATTTCATTTCCGGTGAATGAACACGGATGCACACCGATTACACTTTGTTTTGTACATTTCATTTCAGTGAATACACACCCAGTATGAATGAAACGCGATTACATTTTGAGAAAATAATTAATGGGAAAAAGTAAATAAAACGTTCTTTGATCTAATAATATAAAATCAAACGCAATGCACTTTCTCATCAGAAAAATGAAAGTCCAGTAGACCCAGTTGGGAAAGCCCCTCAGCTACTTCAATTGGGAAGAGTCCGTCAAACGGACAGTATATATGGGATAGCTAACACCCTGGTTTCGTAGTGTAATTTAATCGCGATTATACATTCATTGCGTATCAAACCAGAGTAGCGAAACATATCATATTTTACCAGGATGCGGTGAGCTCACTTTTAGTTCTATCAATTATTGTTTTAATCAATTTTCTAGCAAGAGGTAGAGAGAGAAAAGAACTTATCAACAGCGCAACAGGAAGAAAAAGCGAGTAAAAAGTAAGGAAACCATTAGGTCATCATTTGGTGATATCATAAATTTAAGCCTCAATGAGCCCTTTACAAAGGAAGAGTGTTGAGCATGGATTTATCACATTTATTTAATAATATGCGTTATAGTATTGTACAAAGCTCAGCCATGGCTCTAAAGGTTCACTTACTTGCTCAAAAGAGGATTATCCCCTCGTCGCGGCTTTCGCCAGGTGGTAATGTCCGCCCGGATATTTATACCACGCACGCTATCAACAAACGTATGCAGCGACTGATACAAAAATTTGATGGGGAAAAATCTGGCTGCCAACATGTTTTTCAAGAGTTAATTGGCATTTTTATAAAGAATGCACTATAAAAAACGCCACAAAGTATCTCTATCCAATCGACTAAAACTATTTAATATATTAAATGCTAATTGTGAAATGTTATTGCTGGGAAAACATATTTACCCTATTTATACTAACAGTTTCGTTATCTTATTTTATTCAGTTTTAGTCCCAGACTGACCTGGGTTTGTCTTCTCGAGTTTGCGACCTTTGTCATCTATTGTTCTTTATTCATTGTCATGTTTACCGTCACTTCCCCCTGGTCACTTCCTTCACATTTTGCTCAGTCGTGGTAATCCATTCATCTCTATACTCCGTCCTCTGCCTTCTTCTGTTCCGCTTTACTGTAATTCCAACTGTTGCCCTTTTGTTCAATGTTATCCCCAACACCTCTGACCATGCTCTAACACGCTCCAATTTGTATTACACGCGTAAAAATCATCATGTTGATGCAAGTTGTTCAAAACAGGAGCGAACAATGTTGTGCTGCACCCCGTGAACAATATTGTTAACAAGTTGTTGAACCATCAACATTGTTGCAACTTGTTGACAATCATGTTAACAACTTGCAACAGTACTGATGGTTGAACAACTTGTTAACAATATTGTTCATGGGGTGCAGCACAACATTGTTCGCTACTGTTTGAACAACGCCGAACAACCTGATCAATTTTTACCCGTGTACGTGCCCATACCCCGACGGCCTTGTTCTCTTCACTTCTTCTTGTCTCTTCATTACTTTTCTTGTTCATTTGCCATTCCGAAGTTGATGAGAGGACTGGGGACGAGTGTTAAAAGTGCCCAAATTAACAGCTGGGCATTTTGTACGGAGCATGCGCGAAAAAATCAATATGGCGACAAATATTAGGAGTGCTTCGTGGATTTATCTGGTTTTAAAGCTGATAAAACAACATTTCAATGAACGAAAACTTTGTAATATTTAATGGAAAACATTAAGCTATGCAATCCAAAGGTTTTAAATTAAAAATAAGTACTTTTGCTTTATTTTATTGCTTTTTATGCTTTCAAAATAGGCAAGCTCATCATTTTTTTTGAAAGAATCTAAACTAATATTTTACCCATCATTTGTTTAATCTGAACAAAAATAGATAGAACACTTGGCTACATAAGTTATAAAGGGAATTGGTAGCTGATCTGAAAGATTTCAGTATTCCTGGTACACATTTTAACAAAGAATGACTGTAATTTTAAAAATTAAATATGCATATCAAAAACAATAGTTTTTATTAGAACAACACAGAATTAGTTGTTATTTTCTATTTTTACAAAAACAAGTTTGGAAACAGAATCTGGTCCTCCAGCTTGATGTCATATTCCATTTATTTGGATATTTGATTAAAGGAATGTGAAATAATAATTGAAACTTGTCCAAAAATTGGTACCAACACTCAAGTGAACAGATACTATCACCTAAAAATAAAAGAAAATAGAACTTAAATTTGTCATATAATGCTATGAAAAAATCTTAGATACTACAGGCATATAAAGAGCACAACTCTTTAATTTATTAACAAACTCACTAAAATAAGTTAAGTTATGCTATGATAACAGGATGGCAATATATGACAACATCAAATGTTACCATCTTCATGCGCATTTTTCCCAGCATACCCACTAACTTTTCCATGAAGGTTGACTAATAAGGATAGTTTTAAGCCATATTTTGGAGAGAGGCAATGGGCAAAATTTTAAGATATTTTTATTTATATGCCATATCACCACAGAATTTCACAAAGCAAGCATGCCTATATTCAGGATTGCCGTTAGACTCTTAAAACTGAACAAATCAATACGGCATTTTCTATCTCATAACAACCAATACTTGAACATTTTCAAAAGCATTTTTGCAGCAATTTTTACTTTATAACAAACCAATACAGGAGCAATTTCATAAGCATGACAACATGACATTTTCACTTCACAAGTGGATTTGTCAATTACAACATCTAGCACATTTTTCCCATGAATAGCTCAGGTTTTAATAAAACAAAGTATGATTTAACTTTCATAAAATATATTTTCTAACTGAAGGCAACGGCCAGTTTTTACGAAATTGCAAGAGGAATATGTGTCATTTTCATCAAAATATGTATTTTAAGACACTTCTTATTCCAGATGAGGAAGGACAAACAAATTATTGAACATACCTGTGGAAATAACAACAACTCAGCTTCTATCAAGAGTAAGATATGAACACTTCCTTGTTTCCATACTGCTGTACCCTGCTTCTGAAACTCTGACAATGAGTGAAACATTTCCACTTGTCGCCCATTTGTAAATAAAAATTCTTCGCACGTTTTCACGAGATTAAGTCGTTATATCGTTGCGTACAAGCACTACAACTTAATCTTTCAAGAAACACTTTATTTTCCATGAACAAACCAATAAAAGAGGACAAAAAATCCTCTCACAATGCATATTTTCAGCGTTCGAAGAATCAAAATGTTTGTTAAAGAAATGCGCCCGCAATATTTAGACAGCGACAACAGAATGCCCAGCTGTTGCCCAAATTAAGAAATGAACCAAATAACTAAAAAGACCACCTCAAAATTAGTAAGTATGCAAAGTTTGAAGACGTTTACATGAATACTCTTCGAATAATAAGCTTTCGAAAATGTGAAATTACTGATTAAAAGATTGTTTTTGGGACGCGCGTCCCAAAAACAAAAATTACAATACAATTCATAGTAAATATCACGATTTCCGAAAGCTTATTATTCGAAGTATATTCATGTAAACGTCTTCAAACTTTGTATACTTACTAATTTTGAGGTGGTCTTTTTAGTGATTTGGTTCATTTCTTAATTTGGGCGCTTTTTAACACTCGTCCCCAGCCCACTCATCAACTTCGGAATGGCTAATTAGCGAACCCATTAGGATCCATCTCGTATTACATCTTCCTCCATCTCTTTTTTCTTTTCCCATCGACCGTCATTCAGCTCCGTATAACAACACTGGCCTCAGTTTTTAGAGAAAAGTTTAAAGAAAAGTTTGGTCTGACCTAAATCACAAATACTGGAGCCACTGCGGTGGTTGGTCTAGGTCAATGTGAACAGTGTAAACGTATCACGATTACTTTGGCTTGCAGTGTAAACACGGCTGTAGAGATTCCCAATTTTGGAATTTATTTGAAAGTCATCATGAATCATTTTCATGTACATATACATTTATGGGAATATTTCAATTTCTTGCTGTTTAGAAGTCGACGAGATGATATCGAAGATGAAGATGATCAGGAATCATTCTTCAGAGTAATGAAGGAAGTTCCACTTGAATATTATCCTGATGACGATGAAGAAATCGACTATGACAGTGATGGCAATCCTATTGCTCCACCAAGATCGAAGGTACATAGTGCTAGTTTTTAAAGTCATCTGTAAGGTACACGCGAGATCCACCCTGCAGTACTACAACAATATCGTACAAAATATAGACTATATTAATGATCATGGCAATCCTATTGCTCCACCAAGTTCTGAGATACAGTACATGTTAATGCTAGTCTATATAGATTATTGTTCTTCGAAGATCTACTGTAAACTACATGCATGCTCGAATGTATTAGAAAGTTTTAGACCCACCCTGCAATACTGCGCACAATATTTCGTACAAATATTATAGCTTGTAACAATGATCATAGTGATCCTATTGTTCCACCGGGATCTAAGGTACATGGTAATTCTAGTCTTGAAAGTCATCTGTATAAACTACATGCACGCTCGAATGTATTAGAAAGTTTTAGACCCACGTACCCTGCAATACTGCGCACAATATTTAGTACAAATATATTGGCTATTGTAACAATGATCATAGTGATCCTATTGCTCCATCGGGATCTAAGGTACATGGTAATTCTAGTCTTGAAAGTCATCTGTAAACTACATGCATGCTCGAGTGTATTAGAAAGTTTTAGACCCACCCTGGAGTACTACACACAATAATATATTGTACAAAACAGACAAAAACCATGACCGGACGTTTGGCCGACAGACACTAGACCGACAGACGTTTGACCGACAGGACCTTTCACCGTCAGACATTTAGCCGACAGGGCATTTGGCCGACAATTAAGACATTTAGCCGACAGGACATTTGGCCGACAAGACATTAGGCCGACAGGACAATTCACCGACAAGATTTTTTCAAGTTTATTTTCCAAAATAATGCTCACGGGTAACGATGACTCATTGGCTGGCCAAATGTCTGTCGGTCAAACGTCCGCGCACCACTAAAACAGTGATCATGATAATCCTAAGGTACATGTTGATGATAGTCTATAATTTTTTTCTCTTCCAAGATCTACTGTACATGCTTGCTTGAGTTATACTTGAGTGTATTAATGATCCAGGTGGCAATAAGCATGGCAATCTTATTACAGTACCTCGTAATTGTGATACGTTTCCACAGTTTCCCTTACCACAAGGCTTGGCTTATAGCCAGGAAAGAATTTAAAACGATATATCCTACAGATTATTAGGGAGGTTAAGATCTTAACGACAAACTACCGACTACGTTTGAAATATTTGTGTTTATATGTATGCAAATACTCAATGTATATATTATCACAAATTTATCCTAAATAGAAATTATTTGCCTGGCTTTGTGTTCCGGAAGTTTTATATTTAAAGCTCATCACTTTTTTACAAAACTACTCTTCAACATGCAACGGTGCTGCGAATCTTTATAACACAAGAACATGTTGTTAGGTTGTATAGTCATGGTCGCTACGGTGAAAAGTATGCTCTAGGGAATACGTAAATTTTATTTGCCCCAGTGAAAACCATATGAAAACAAACATTTAACCTTAGTCCGTAGCCTTTGTTCGTTATCGGTATCCTAAACTCCCTCTTTTTTAAACAAACTGTGATAGCTTAATGTTCTTTCATTGTTAGATCATCGAGCCACTGCCACCTATTGATCACTCTGAGGTATGTATATTGTTGACAATACTCGCGTTTTTGTGAGATAACCTGCGTTTATTGATGTCATGTATTTCGCTTTTTTAGATTGATTATAAGAAATTTTCCAAGAACTTTTATGAAGAGCACGAAGAAATTAAAAAACTAACAGAGGAAGATGTCATTAAATTGCGACAGAGTTTAGGAGTGAAAGTAAGAGAGAGATTACTCCATGCAGGCTAAAATCTGTGACATTAACGGAAGTTGCGTAGAGTATGAGAACTTAACGGGGATGGGTTATTGATAACTTTCATGATAGATTCTATTCTAAATATTCTTTTGTACTGTAAGTATATAATTATAATTATAAATTGGCATTTTAGCGTCGTTAGGAAGATAGATTGCTTTTTATTGCAGGCATAGAAACGAGTTTAGAACCGAAGCGTTGGCCGCGACGATTCATGTACATGTATGGAATATTTCTCCACACTCAATCAAAACAGGGACATACATACTTTTTCTGTTCAGATTGAGCGAATGTCGAGAAATCTTCCACAAAGTTTTTTTAAGAGTTTAGAAAGTGGTGTGTGGGTTGATGCCACTGGCCAAAGGAGAGTCTCTTGATAGTGGATGTGAAAAGAGTCGGTCAACGCTCTGTCGAAAGTCGTTGGTCGAAAGTCGGTTTCCTCCCATAGGGAAAGTTGACAGGGTGGGTTCGGTCATTTGCCCGACAAGGCTAGATCGCCGACTAGACTTGGCCACCAACGGCACCTACCTCCAAACTCAGATACTCTGCCGTTAATTAGAATAAACATAGTTAAGAAAGTAATATCACAATTGTTGTAAAAATAAATAGTCTAAGCTTAGTAGGTAATATAAGTAAGCGTAATACTTGATGTAATCGGTCACTGAATAGCCCCGATGGGGCGTGAGCTGAATAATCATAATAATAATCATAGTGGTCGGGATAGGGCGTCTATATTCACGTCGTATGTGGAGGCATTATGCCTGTTCTCCTATCTGTCACCTGCTACTTCCGTTAATGCAGATATGTTTGGAGGGTTAGGAGGGTCTATTCGTAGAAATTACAACTACATAATAAATATATTTGTTTCAGGTATCTGGAGCTCAACCACCACGTCCTGCTGTTAGTTTTGCTCATTTTTGTTTCGATGAAGCTCTGCTTAGTGCTATAAGGAAGTCTGAATACACGAAACCAACTGCTATCCAAAGTCAAGTGAGTACAATTTTGCAAAATATAATCTTTGTCTGCTTTTTAGTATGATACTCATATTGGTTCGTATTACAATTGTATATATTTTTGTGGGAAAAAGTCGTAAAAACAATGTTTCAGAATATTTGTTGCGACAAGTAACCAACGCTTATTCAATGCGATGTTTATTAAAAAATCGTATCCGAAAACGCAGGAAATGTAAGCTTAGTGGTACATGTTAGCCTCAACCCGAGGCTAGAATGCTGCTACTCATCATCTTGAACATTTTCATTTCGTACACTAAAGATGGTGGAAAGAGTGCCCACTACCCTGAGCTTTTTCCAGTGCCTCTGGAAACATGAACGGATCTGGGCTTATCGCGCAAGAAGGTGCAGATTTTTTTGTGGGATGCATAGTTGCCGTAATACCACTGGAATGTTTAATCCCGTGTTATTTTAGCATAATTTGACTCAACTGGTGGTCAATCATTGAACTGAGGTTAACTAAAACAAGAAATAAACATAATGGCCGTTAACGCGTCTTATATGTAAACGAGTTTTCTTCGACTATTATCAATTCAACAATTGTTAAATGTCCACAAATGACTGTTGTAACATTTCTGTCATTTCCTTACCAGGCTGTTCCTGCAGCAATAAGTGGTCGTGACATACTTGGTATTGCTAAAACTGGCTCAGGTAAAACTGCTGCTTTCTTGTGGCCAATGCTGGTACACATTATGGATCAGAGGGAAATGCAGGAAGGTGATGGTCCTATAGGATTAATATGTGCACCAACACGAGAACTTTCACAACAGATCTATTTAGAAGCCAAGAAGTTTGGAAAAGTATACAACGTTCGAGTGGCGTGTGTATTTGGTGGTGGTAACAAATATGAACAATCAAAGGCTTTGAAAGAATGCCCAGAAATTGTTGTCGCAACACCAGTAAGTGACGTTTTTGTATCTTGTTTCCCTAGATTGTGGTCAAATTACAAATGTGCGGACACATATGGTGTCGTACATGTAGTTTGTAAGATCAGTACTGTACATATAGTTCGTTATCACTGATGAAGATCCGGGCTTACGGATCGAAAGCTCCGCAAATATTAAATTTACGTGGTCTTCCCAGTAGAAGTCCTTGAAAGTCATGGAATTAATTTCCTTAACCTCTAGCTGTGCCAACATTAGTGATTTTGATTAAAATTACTGAATAAAGTGAATTATTTACGGCAAATCCATGCCATTTTCAAAGATTTTTCCCAGCTCTGGGTCCTTGAATTTACTGAAAAAAGGCCTCGAACGTCCTGGAAAAGTCCTTGAATTTCACCTTCACCAAAGGGTGGACACCCTGCTCTGAGGTTGTGGGTTCGATTCTCTTCATAGTTCCGGGTGCTCCGGTTTCCTCCCACAGGGAAAGTTGACAGGGTGGGTTAGGATAAACACAGTTAGGAAATTAGTATCACAATGGACCATTTGCATTATAGACTAAATTTTGATCTAGACAAAAATGTCATCACAGCTTGAAAGAGCATCACAAAATTAGTAATATTCCAAAGTTTCGTTGCGAAATGTTGTAAAATGCGGATAATATAGCCTTGCGAAATTTGCAATTTTCAGTCATTTTGTATTACAAACGGGAAATTGATGCCCAACACCCGATTGGGCTGTCAATTTCCCGTGCGTAATGCAAAATGACTGAAAAACGGCAAACTTCGCATGGCTATATTATCCGCATTTTACAACATTTCGCAACGAAACTTTGGAATATTACTAATTTTGTGATGCTCTTTCAAGCTGTGATGAAATTTTTGTCTAGATCAAAATTTAGTCTATAATGCAAATGGTCCATTGTTGTAAAGATAAAATAGTCTGGGTTAAGTATATAATTAGATAAGCGTAATACTTGATGTAAAGCGCATTTTATCATATCCACATGTAAATTTGTGGTATAGAAATGTTTATAATCGTAATCGTATATATAGGACGGGAATGCTACCACGGCGGCAAACAAACTTGTTGAACTAAATAATTACACGGAAAACCTATCGTCTATTAACCATCGTATGCAATTAATACGGTTTAAGGATCGAGGTTAAGACAAGGATTTATGGTCGAAAACAGTTCTAGGATCCAATTTGAAATAACCGTTCTCCCAGCTTGAAATTTATATAGCCGTTGGGTACAAGACGTAATAATCTGCGATTTGCCGTTGTAAACAGAACGAGGACGACATTTAATAATTTTATGAGATGTTAATTAATCATTTCTTTTCTACAATATTATGATTGTCATTATACTAATTGCCGTCGTAGATGCATTTGCGTCCTTCTTGCATAAGGTCCCTAATAGCGATAGTTTATATAGTTTCTGAAGTGTAATATTTAAGGCTTCGTCCCCGTACTAGATTTTAAAGCCGCTTCAAATGCTTAAGTTCGCTCGTATTTCAATAGTGCAGGGCAAATCTTATGTCTTCTCAGTTCCATTGTTAAATATTTCCAGGGTCGATTAATTGACCACATCAAAGACAAAACCACAAATCTTGAACGTGTCACATTCCTGGTTTTTGATGAAGCTGATAGGATGTTTGACATGGGGTTTGGTGAGTTGTTGATAAATTCCAGTTTAGTAATTAATCCAATTACACCCTACATTTTAACACACTCACAATTCTCTTTCATTCTTTCTAGAACCTCAGGTTCGCTCTATTGCAAATCATATACGACCAGATAGACAAAGTAAGTGAATTGTTAACTTCGCCAGGAGGTTGGGTTTTCATCCACGTTTTTCCCTTATGTCTGTCTGTCCGTTTGTCTGTCCGTCCGTCCGTCCATCCGTCTGCCTGCCTGCCTGCCTGTGTTCTTATTATCAGCGCAGTAACTTAAAAGTACCAAACGTATTAATATGAAAATCTGTGGGTCTATGAACATTGGCCAAGGACAAAGTGGTTAAATTTAGATGACAATTGGATGAAAAATGAGCAAAAGTTTCTCTTGCTTTGCCGATCAGAGTAAACTGAATATTGTGTAATTATGGGCGTATGGCAAATTTTTTCGGTATGGGCGTATGGCAAATATATACATGCATACTATAAATCCTGGCCAATATTTGAAAATGAAAAGAAGTGTTTATTGATTTCAACAGTGAAAAAATCTCGGTGCAAGTGTAAGTAGAGACGATAACAGACAGCTGCGGTGCAACTACCAGGAAAATATAAAGAGAACTTCGACGTGTCGAGCGAAGCCGAAGGCCCTTCGTCGGGAACTTCCGAAGCCGAAGGCCCTTCGTCGGGAACTTCCGAAGTCCTTCACTCGAAACGTCGAAGTTCTGCTTATATTTTTCAGGTAGTTGTATCGACATCTCTCTCACACCGCAGCCACTGAACTCAACGGCCTCTAATATATATGCATGTATTAAAAACCATGTGTTGTATATATTGTTGTATGTATATCAACATATGTATTTGTATTGTTGAGGCCATGAATATGCATGTGCATGAATTGTTGAGACCATGCATGAGCAAGTGGTGTGTCTCGTTGAAACTGTTTTATGTATATGCAAAAGATTTAAATTCAGCTCAAATGAATTACACGAACTACACGTAAAATGTTATGTCCAATGTGAACAACTTCATTCCAATGAAACAGAGCAAGTTGTTAGCTTTTGCTAGGGCTGTTTGGTATTAAAGGAATACTAAATCGTTTCCTGTTCAGGATAGCGTCATCCATGCACGCGGGATGTTGCGAGACTTTCGGAAAGCGTAAAAACACGAGCCGCAGGAGAGCATTTGTTACGCTTTTCGAAAGTCGAGAAACATTCCAAGTGCATGGATGATGCTATCCTGTACGGAAAACAATTTGGTAATTGTTGTATAAAATAACTATACAGTGAAACAACAGTTAGCTTTATTAAAATGCTATAAATTTAATATTTAAACTTTATTTAAACGGTTAACTTTATTGTAATATGTTTATTATGTAACTTTATTAACGTTTTTGTTAACTTGTCTCTCGTTTATTATTATGTTAACATTTTAAAAAGCCCGCGGGAAGGCTTGTAAATTTCCCGTGCAGGATTGTCCGATTATATAAACCGATATACAGAAAATATCGGTATTGAATCCATTATTGGTACGAGAACAATGATGACCTATATAAACGTAGTTGCTGCCAGCGTTTGATCTACACCAACTGGTCTGTATATATGAACTTTATGAGATATTTGTGTTATTTTCACAGCTTTACTGTTCAGTGCAACGTTTAAGAAGAAAGTTGAAATGCTTTGTCGAGATATATTGACTGATCCTGTTCGTATTGTTGTTGGAGAGTTGGGTGAGGTAGGTCTTACAATTACAGCGGGGTTCAAGCTCTCGTTCGCCAAATCGCCAAATGTAAATAAAAATTACATTTGGCGAAATATTATCATTTCGCCAAAAAGCTAATTCGCCGTCTTTCCAAGCACTCCAACATATATTCGGAAAGGTTTTATGATATAGTTACGATTGCCTATAATTAGCTTGTAGTAATGTTTATTTCCCAAACCGGTTTGACATATTTTTACCAATGGCCAATCACATGGGAGATTCAAATTCTGAACCTAGTCAAGTGTGGAAGTGTGACCAGAGACTCTTCCTTCTCACCTCTCGTTAATTTCGCCTGGCAAAGAATCTCTGGAACCAGGGTAAGGGAGGGGCTAAACACTTATACAATGTTGCATTCAGACGAAGCAATGTAATGTTAAGTTGAGACTGCAGTCAATACAGAAAATGTACATGCATGTCAGATAATGTGTCTGCACTGAGACAATGCTTTCAGTGCCTTTCAATGTCACATGCTGTCTGTATCCAATAGGTTTTCTTCTTTATCTGGCGTACACTTTTCAACTTCAGTTTCCTCCAACTGTACGTAATTAACTTGATCATCTTTCTTCACTTTGTTGGACCGTGAATACATATCAATCAACCATTTCTTAGCTTCTTCCACAACTTCCAAGGCAGTCTTGCCATCTTTAACCTCCTGAAGAATTGCTTTAACCTTTCTCTCTCCTTCCCGTTTTGCAAGAGCTTTAGCCTCTTTCTTAAACGTCGAAATTGCAGCTTCAGCTTCAATCCTTTCGTAGTCCCGAAGAATTGTTCCTGTACATGTTCGACTGTGGGAAAAACAACATTTCTCAATAGCATGATAAAGAAATGCCAGTGCTATAGATATAACAAGCATAAGCCAGGCTAAAACTGATGATAGATTCTGCATTTTAATGGCATCTCTAGACTTTTTAGCCTGGTTACCTCCAAGACGAAAACATACAAAATAGTCTGTAGTCGCAAAAGCAAGTATAAGCCACATGAATCCAACCAATGCTGACTTTATCAAGATGTGACAAACCGTCCGATATACATCGACGCGGTCGACCTTTCCTCGAGAACAACTTGTTAATGAATCCCAAAAAGATTTGCTCAACATCAAAGTTAGCGTGGATAAACACAAGGCTGGACCAAATAAAAACATCCCGCCATACAACCCATAACCTTCTTCAGGGCAATTGTAATACCGCGAGTTTTCCAACAACTTTTCCAATGCCCAGAGACCAAGAATTGAAACTAACGGCTTTAACGCTTTCTTTTTCGTCGAAGAAACGAATTCCTGCCTAACCAACTTAATCAATGAAGTAGCCATTGGTAAACGATATTGTGATAGTTTTGTCACTTGCAAAACTTTTTAAAAGCAACTGTAATATATAACAATATATAAATTAAAGTTGATAACATCATAACACAACACGTTGTCGCGACTTTGACCCGTTTATAATCTGGTAGAAACAAGACAGGCATGTTAACAGCCACCAAAATAATTCGCAAGATATATTTGATCGAGCGATAAATGATATTATATATAGACAGCTACCGGATATAAGCTATTCTGCAATCTGATTGGCTCTCTACTAGAAGATAAATGGATACAAGCTTATATCCTGCTAGTAGAGAAAACAAGATGGCGGCTCAACAATTACCGAACGAGATTTGCGAACGAGAAAACAACAAGTTATTCGCTTTTTATAGCCTTACTGTCATTCCAGTTGAAGTGTTGCTCAAATATTGATTCAATACATTACCTCGGGCTGACCAATTCATTTGATCAAGTTCCTCGAGATATTCATACACTTCCTTGATCACTTCTGGTCACTTCCTTTCTATTTATGATTGGTTAGTTGCACAAACAACAAAGGTGATTGGTGCATTCAAACTATTCAACAGGAAGTTTACAATTATACTATAGGAAGTGTATGAATATCTCGAGGAACTTGATGAAATGAATTGGTCAGCCCGAGGTAATGTATTGAATCAATATTTGAGCAACACTTCAATTGGAACGACAGTAACGGGAATAAAAACAAAATGAAAAAATTCCCAGCAATTGTCAGCAAATATTTTTTTGTATATTTAAACTGGTTAAAAAATTTTTTTGAAAAGATAATTCCGAAAGAACGAAGTCGAAGATAAAAACATGAACAGAAATTATATTTTTTTTTGGAAAAACTGAAACGTCGTTTAGTTGGTCGGAAAACAAATCTTACACTCACATGTGGGAATGCGACAGGGCAAAGACGATTAATTTGTGTTCTGATTTGTAATTGGTGTGTACCAGTATATGGTAACACAAGGTATAAAACTTAGAAGAATTTTCTAGTTTCAAAGTTGCCAACTAAGCACCAATACCACCATCAAAACAACAAAAACTGCTGCGTAACTATATACAACAAGAGCTGTAAGTCGGTCAACAACCAGCGTACCTATTTTTATTATAGGCAAACGAAGATGTTACGCAAGTTGTACAAATATTTAATGATGCCGCAAGAAAGTGGCAATGGCTAACAGCGAATCTTGTACGCTTTACTTCAGGTAAGTTTACTATTCATGCACAACTAGTAAGAATGGTTAACTCTTGCAGGTTGATCAACATGTCAGGTTGTCATGTTTTAGCTGAAGTACCGTACTTCTATTTATTAATCGTCGTAAAATTTAAATTTTTATACTTTACATTTTTTCAGAGGGAAGCGTGCTAATCTTCGTAACAAGAAAGTTAAATAGTGAAGAATTGTCACAAAATTTAAAGAAGAACGATTTTGAATGTATGTCTTGTTTAACATTTACCGTAGATATAGTTTCAAAATGTGTTATATCAATGGACTCCAGCGCCGTGCAACGAAATTCGCACCTCGTCTTTTCCGTCATGCATGCCCCTTAAATCTCCTGAGCATTCACGCATTAATTACTGTATTTTCTCTTTACGATCTGCTCTATGTTTGTGTTGAATGTTATGTTCAACCTAATATTTTCAAATATTTTTATGCAGTGCTCTTAATCCATGGTGATATGGATCAGTTTGAAAGAAACAAAGTGATCGCATCTTTCAAGAAGAAGGAAGTCCCGGTCCTTGTGGCAACTGATGTTGCAGGTAAGATTCAGGAGGTTGAAATGTTAAATTCACTCCGTTGAATTGTAAAACTGCATGCTTCCGAGCAGGGCTGGTTGTTTCGACAGCTGATTAGTATAGGTAATCATGCGATGTTGCTCGTACAATTAGGGATTAATAGTACGAGTGATGTTTGGATATTTTGCCAAATTTATTATTAGCATGACAAAATTGGATACTTCTCAATGTCAACATCATATTCTCTCGCCAAAGCTCAGTCCTGCCAGACTTTCAACCAAAATTTGGTGCTTTTGTTCGTATTTTCATTTAGTTCTTTTGTTAAAGCAAAATTTGGTGCTTTTGTTCATGTTTTCATCTTGTTCCTCTAGGGCAATTTCATTTCACGTTTGTCTTTAAATTAGAACATCTTTCCGCCATTTTGTTTGTTTTGGGAAAATCATTAATTGTACTGCAGTACAATTAATGAAATAATTGTACTCGTCTTAACCAATCAGCATCATTTTCTCATTCAATTCAATTTTGTCATGCTAATAATAAGCTTAATTATAGGTCAACGAAAATCCTTCAAGAAATCTTCCCAACAGCATGTTAATAAGATTGAGATAAATATGGAAATATTTTTTCAGCAATCTTGTCTGGGCCAATAGAAGTTTTATTTTTAAAAGTTTTGAAATATAAACGGACACGCATGCAGATATACACAAACCAAAAAGGTCAGGTCCCTGTTGTAGAAATCGAATTTCTCTTATTGGTTGCAGACTTGCAGTTTATATAGCTTATACATCGTGCAATTAGCCTTTTTGACGCCATGCGACCAGGCCTTGTCCGCCTGATATTTGGGTGGCAAACTGCACGGGGAAAGTATACTGCAATAAACAAGAGTGAATTTAGTGAAGTTAAAATACAGTACTATGTTTATAAGTCCATTCAAATCTTGCAGTCGCGCGGGAATATTACGTTACCCTTAGAAATACATGAGTGGAAAAAATAATGTTGATTACTTTGGACAGCAGTGGAAACCACTGTCTGGATTCCCCAGATAATGGCCTTTCTGAATTCGGATTAAGCCAATTTAATTGAAAGTGATCATTTGGAGCTTTATCAAAGTCAACTTAAGAAAGTTTGACGGCTAAACATTTGCCACCCAGGAGGTGGAGGGAGTCAAACAATTAACCTTTCTCACGCTCGGTTCATCCTCCATTTTGGTGGGCACTGCCCGCTCCCGAGATGTAAGCACCATGCAGTTGTGTGTATAGTGGTAAGTTTACGTTTTTTCAGATTGCTTTAATTAATTGTCTAGAATCTTTAACGAGATAAGACGTTAAGTCACTTGCAAGGGCTGGATAGTAATGTTTCGTAAAGTAGGTTTAAACCTACGATTTGTGTACGATTCGTATTCTGGCGCATGAAAATTACTAATACTGCTGACGCCACAATTCATTTTCTTCGCAGCGTGTAAACGTGATATACACAGTATGTGCATGCTTGGATGCATTTCAATCTTCTTATCACTCATGTACTTTGCATTTCCCAGCTCGTGGTCTGGACATTCCTTCCATTAAAACTGTCATCAATTACGATGTTGCACGTGACATTACCACACATACTCATAGGATTGGAAGAACGGGTCGTGCAGGTACGTCATTTGAAACGAGTATTCGAGCCCTTCTCATTGCAGAATGCAACACGCCTTTCTTCTACGGGTGCGAAATGAACAGAAGTCATTTCTTATAGGTAAATGATCTCGCTGGTGGATTGGTTAAATATTTATTCAGTGGAATGGTTAAATATTTATCAATTAGTCACCGAAGTGGAGGTGAATAGTGCAAGGATATTAGACAGATTTAGATCGAGGACGCGGACGTCAAAGACGACGTGAAAATGGCGTGTTGTGCCAGCCCTGGGCCTGGTTGTGCCCATATGGATATGCCACGCCGTTTTCACGTCCTCGATCTAAATCTGTCTGTTCAAGTTGAATATCCTTGCATTATTCACCGACATGGTTTCGAGTGCAATTTGGATAAAACATGCACGAGTGAGTTTTTCAAAGAGCATCAAAATAGCACGAGTCCTAACGATGAGTGCTATTTGAGCTCTTTCAAAAACTCACGAGTGGTTGTTTTATCCAAATTTCAGTTAAATAGTGATTGACTCTCAAATACGCGCTTCTTATTGGATGACATTTCCACTAACTATAGTTAACTTTAATCACTTTTTTATACAACCAGCCCCAGCAACCTCGTACCCAGGCTCTTACCTTCGCACGCCCCAAGCTGCGGAAAGACCCTGGTGCCGGCTGGTCACGTGGCTCCCAGGATATTAAATTACCAAGGGAGGGATGGACAAATCTAAATTGCTATTCAGGGAGGGGGGGTAGAAATGATTTGTACGTATTGAAATTGTTTCTGAATTTGTAAAATAGTAAAATTCTAACTGTACGAGACAATAATAAAAGATTTTTTCTTGAAGAAATGTTAAAACAACACTGATTAATCATGTGTTGCAGCCGAAAGAGTATCATATTACTCTCCAGGATTACAAATATCTCATGTTTCACTGTCACTATATCGGCTTAGCAAAAGCACGCCAAAGAAATTTTACAAAAAGATCTCCTGGATCAACTGATCAACTAGTTTTCGTTGTCGATTATATAATGGTGTACAAGATCAGATACATCGTAAGAATCTCTTCAACAAAACAAATTAAAGAATTTTGATTAACACGGAGTTGATTCATGGCGAGAGACTGCCGCATGTTGATGATTTTCCTTATTTGATCTGCCGATCGAGTGCCGTCCTTGTGAACGACGTTCAAGAATGTAATTTCCGAAACACAGAAATCATTAGTAAAAGATTCACGATCCAAGCGATACCCTGAAGTTTTTCTATCCGTTGCCAGATCTTCGGCAAATGTTGCTGCAGTTGAAAGTCGAAGCCGCAGTTTGGCTTTTACACTTAACTGACTTTGTCAATGTGTCCTCCTCGAGTGATGAAACTAGATCTGCTACACCTTTACCCATGTCAACAGAAGTAAGTCAATTGTTTATGAATATCATCTACCAATATACTTTACCGCAATTAATAATATAGTCATCCGTATACGTATGTTAGTAATCCCCATTTAAACCCAAAATGTACAATCCATTGTGATTTCTCCATGGAATATTTTTTGCGAATATTTATAGAATGGCAGACGCGCGAAGGCCACTTGATTTCAGTCGAGATATTTGATCTTGTATCAGTGAATTCAAGGGAGACACAACTATAACAATACACGAACCGTCCTGAGTAGATATCTCAAATGATTTCCATGGAGAAAGAAAATCGACTTGTTTATTAAATATGATCCCTTGCAAACAACAACAATGGGTCAGATGAAAATCAGAGACTTTCCATATAAAGCGTTGCGTTGGCAGGATACAAATTATATAAATAACATCTTTTGTCGAATAAATAATATATGTTTAAGTACATTTAAGAGTTTGTTAAGGCCCGTTTACACGGGCAAATTGAATGTCAAAGATATTCTGCTCGTGTAGATGATAAATTTGTGACAAATTTATTGTGACAAATGCATTTGAACAAAAGCTAGCAAGCTAGCATGCTAGCTTTTGATCATTTGCATTTGATCAAATAAAATTTGTCAAAATAAAATTTGCTCGTGTGCTTTACGACAGTATTATTTGAAAGCCCTGTACAGTTGTTTTGATGCAGGACCCAAGAACACGGAGATCTGTATGTTTAAATTGCAACTCTTGTCGAAGTTTGAACACAATGTTATCAATCGTGTGAAACCTGGCGAAATTGAATAAATAAATAAATAAATACTTTCTAAACAAAGAACTTGCTTAGTTGGTTCGTCTTCAGTACAGTATGTTGTTATGAAATGCACTATTTAGAACAACGAATTCCAAACAAGCAAGAAATGCAATGAAACTCGAGCATCTCCGTTCGAGTCTCCGTTGAAATTATCAACTTTGCTTCTATGGCCTGGCTGCATGTGAATGACAAAAAGAACACAAACGCGCGCATAATTGTCAACTTGACACGAAGTATTCAATACAAATTATACAATAACAAATTGCGATACAAAGTGCTCTCAAATTACACTTTTTGCAATTCAAACCAATACGTCCGCTCCTTGCCAACGAATTTTACTATTGGAAAGTGGAAGCATTGTAATTTAGATTTGTCCATCCCTCCCTTGGTAATTTAATATCCTGGGAGCCACGTGACCAGCCGGCACCAGGGTCTTTCCGCAATCTCGTTCCCCGAGCCTGCGATCCTTTGGAAGGAAACGAAGGCTCTGGGATGACGAGCCAGACAGCTCCAGATTGGCAGCTCCAGATTGGCGAATCTGGAGCCAGCTCCAGATACAATTTCAATATGGAGCTGGAACGACTAGTTTGTAAACAAACTGCTTTGACCGCTTAACTACCGATGGATACTCAATTTTTTTGAAAGACCATTTTTTTCTTGTCATATTCCTTAGTACGTGAAGGAAAATGAAAACATTATTCCGTTCCGTTCGTCCATGGTAGCTTCTGAAAGATCACTGGTTTTTTTGACAAAGGGAATGGTCAGCGGTCGGATAGATCGCAAAGCTCGTTTAAAACCTTATTTTGTTACCTTCATAATGAAAAACTTAAAAATTTGATCGATGACCGTTCTGGAGAATGTGTTCAAAAGTAATTTCATGCGGTCAACTTATTTCCACGTCGCGAGACCGCGATAAATAACTCGCGCAAAGTCGAACTGTCTAATTTCGCGCACGGCCAGGCTGTGTTAATTTTATCCTTCCGTGAATACAGCAACTTTGGTACTGGCGTAAATTTACGCTTTCGAGGAGTAATAAATTGATATTTTGATGACATAATATCATTTGTTGCGCTTTTCTGAAGAACTAACGCTATAAACATGTTTAATATCCGAAACACACAACGAAAAGGAGATCGCTGAAAACGGTGTTATTATGCGGCTCAAGTCGTCGAAAGGCCATAACATGTCAAATACGTCTAGCATCGTCTAAATTGCTTCGCAAATTTCTTGCTAATTTCGCCCTACCACGAATTTCTAAAAGATGACCCTTCTAGAGTAATAATCATACTATCATATTTTATAGCATTTGAAACTTTAGGATGCATATCCACCATGAGCAACTCATGAAAACACCAACATTCGTTACCGAGATGAGAAATCAACTTTCAAGAGATGTGAAATATTACACCTAAACAATATTCCGTGTTATCTGGCACGTGCAAGACATTTAATAATCTCAGGGGAAAACCGTATTAACTATATGCACTATATTACTTACATGCATAGGTTTATACTGACGCTGTATTCTTTTTTCAACACATAAGCTAAAAACATCGTTTTTGCCCGTATAAGTTAATTAATAGGAGGGTGTGTGTTTTAAGCATTCCATATTAACATAATCAGCGCAATCGCAAATTCAAACCTACGCATGCTTTAAAAATATTTTATCTTTGTGAAAAAGCGTCGTGTTTTCTCATGTATTAAAAAAATACAGCGCATACCTAAACAAGGAAAATTGCCTTGTCCCTATAAACCTATTCCTCGGCACTCTTTAATAAATACCTTGCCATGTCCTCATTGCATTTGAATGCCGACTTATAGTTAATACGGTTTTCCCCTGAGATTATCAAATGCCCGGCATGATGGCGTACTTTATTGTTTACGTTTAATATTTCACATCTCTTGAAAGTTAATTTCTCATCTCGGTAACGAATGCTAGTGTTTTCATGAGTTACTCATGGTGGATATGTATCCTAAAGCTTCAAACGCTGTAAAATATGATAGTAAGAATATTAGTCTAGAAGGGTCATCTTTTAGAAATTCGTGGCAGGGCGAAATTAGCAAGAAATTTGCGAAGCAATTTAGACGATGCTAGACGTATTTGACATGTTATGGCCTTTCGACGACTTGAGCCGCATAATAACACCGTTTTCAGCGATCTCCTTTTCGTTGTGTGTTTCGGATATTAAACATGTTTATATCGTTAGTTCTTCAGAAAAGCGCAACAAATGATATTATGTCATCAAAATATCAATTTCTTATTCCTCGAAAGCGTAAATTTACGGATACCAAAGTTGCTGTATTCACGGAAGGATAAAATTAACACAGCCGGGCCGTGCGCGAAATTAGACAGTTCGACTTTGCGCGAGTTATTTATCGCGGTTTCGCGACGTGGAAATAAGTTGACCGCATGAAATGATTTTTGAATACATTCTCCAGAATGGTCATCGATCAAATTTTTGAGTTTTTCATTATAAAGGTAACAAAATAAGGTTTTAAACGAGCTTTGGGATCTATCCGACCGCTGACCATTCCCTTTGTCAGAAAAAACAGTGATCTTTCAGAAGCTACCATGGACGAACGGAACGGAATAATGTTTTCATTTTCCATCACGTACTAAGGAATATGACAAGAAAAAATGGTCTTTCAAAAAAATTGAATATCCATCGGTAGTTAAGCGGCCAAAGCAGTTTGTTTACAAACTAGTCGTTCCAGCTCCATATTGAAATTGTATCTGCAGCTGGCTCCAGATTCGCCAATCTGGAGCTGCCAATCTGGAGCTGTCTGGCTCTTCATGGCTCTGGGATAATCCATCTCAGACATACAGAAAACTGTATGTCGACCGAACTGCGCATGCGTTGCCAAAAGCAAAACAAATTGTTTGAAATATTTTATTGTTTCGTCTATAAAATGATGATTTTTTCGGGGTTTTGGTGGAAATGTTGACGTTCTTCATAGTGGGATACAAAAGGTGTGTTAGCGACTGAATAAGGAAAATATTGCGTGTGAAACAGGGTCAGTATAGAGCCGGCAGGAGCCGCGAAGAGTGCTGTTGTCGAAGAAAAATGTCACAATTAATTGTAATCTTGTCCATTCTGGCCTCTGTGCCAGTTTGAAAAAGCTTTAAATGTAGAGACATTTGTGGTTTCTCCAGCATAATTTAGCCGTTTAACGCTATTATGTTTCTAATGGTTGAAAGAGCGCGTGGAAAGGGCAATTTTCAAGAACAAAAACAATTACAAATTATGTACTGTGTGTTAATTCACTTAATTGCTACTGTAATATTAAAATACCTGAAGAGAGTCTCAATTCTAATAGTAATAAGTCTGTTATAAACCTTGATAATATTAAAGTTTTCAGAAGATTTGTATATCAGAGGAATATTAAAAGGAATTTAGACTTATAAAACATATCATTAAAAATATGAATATAGTGAATTCCATGTTTGTATTGTATCATCTCTAGAAATTAACAGTTTATAAACCAAATCCTTGTTATATTTTTTAACTGCCCTTATAGCTTCCTTATATGTTTTAATATTTGCAAGCAGTTTAGTAGGTTAGGGATGCAACAGCACTTTTCAAATTATTGAATTGTAACCAAATTTTGTGTCTGGATAAGAATACTATTAAAGATTTACAGTTTGTAATGATATAGTTGGAGCAAGTTAAGCTGCAATGTGCCTCAGTTTGCCCTACCTTGTTATTTTAAGCTGTTTAACGCCAGAATTTTTTCTTGTCAAGGGGAAAGTATTGGACTTGGTATTTGAATGGGTTAACCAGCCATGCATGTCTACCTATCTTTGGTTAATTATCTCATTAGATCATTAAGCCACAATGCTCTTTAGTGCACCCTATTTTGTTATTTCACTGTACTTCTGGACAGGGATGGATCCAGCATGATCTGGTAGGGGGGGGGTGCCTCTGGTGCCGAGTTGTGTTGGTCATGTGTGCCGCCCACCCATCAACTACTGTATTTGAATTGTAATTGTTCACAGTTCACTTATCATCATGTCATTACTCAAATTACTGTATCTCATTTTGTCTTTTTTTTGCTTTATCATGAAAAATAGCACCTCCCCTGCAACATCTCTGGCCAGGGCTAGGGGGGGGGGGCACCCCCCCCCCGTAAATCCATCCCTGCTTCTGGACAATATTTCTCATCAATGGCCAGAAATGTACTTGACTTCATGTTGATTACTACCATTAATTAATTAACTACTGTACTAAATAGGACATTCAAGGTTGGAGATATAATAGCAATAGAGGTTGCTAGCTATCATTGTAGCATTCAGGGGCGTCACTAGCCCAAATTGTCAGTCATTTGGCAATTTATTGTATCGCAATCGGGAAATTGTTTTTGGTGGCCAGCATGATTTGAATTGGATAGGAATAAAACTGAAATATACGAGTTTTTGTTGCCCATCCCCTTTTCAGAGTAGGTATGTGTTGTTTTATAGTGTAAATAACAAGTTTTAATATTGCAATCAAACTGACAGGGTAGTTGCCATGACCATGGTAATAAAAATATTTCTATGGCTCGGCATTTATATTGGGCAATTTTTTATCATTCATCACAAAATTATGCCTGCACCCTAGGTGGTTCCCTGCAGGGGGTCATAACCAGGGGGAAGCTGATGAAAATGAATTCTGGTATTGGTGGCTGAATTTATTAAAAATATTTATATGGTCTCCCAATCTGGAATTCATACTTTGTAACATTTGGATCAAAAGGTTTATGACGTTTTCTTGGACAGAATCCAATTAATACAACCTCGTACAGAGGGCAGGGCTTCTTTGAATTACTGTGTGGACAAGATTAAAGAAGGGATTGCCAATTTGGCATATTGTACTAATCAATAAATTAAAATCATTAAATACTTTATGCTACAATTAGCTGTAATATTATACTATGTATTATTGTGTTTCATATGACGTCATAAATTTGACGGGGGGTCAACTCCAAATCGAGATACAGTCATCAGAGTGAATTAATTTTTCACTGTATGTGTTGGCCTTGTGTTTGGTGGCAAATACATGCAATTTCATATAATTTGCTCACTCCAGTACAGCATAAGCATCAATACATTTTAGGTTGACCCCCCGTCAGAACGTGCAAAATGCCATAGTGAAACCCAAGAATTCAAATATTAGATGTATGCAGACTAGAATACAAGTTCAATATCACTGCCTGTGAAATTGTGGTTTATTTAGAGAATAAAGATTTTTTGAACTCTTCTTAGTCTTCTATAAATAAATTATAACAGCAAAATATTCACATGCACCCATATAGGGAAGGGTTACATGCTGCAAGTTAAAATGAGTATTACATACTCCTGCACTTGAAAAGTTTACAGTACAGTATATACATTAAATAATAAAATATATAACAGTAAATCCCAAGATTGGATTTATTGAAACTAGTCATTAGCTAGTTCTTCGCAATTAAATAAACACAAAGACAAATTAATAAAAGTTATTAATCATTTCTGACACAAATAGTATTTGCAAAATATAGCACATATTTGATATTATAGTCAAATAGTACAGTGTACTGACAGTACTGTATACTATGTATAGATTAAAACTACAGAAAACCTGTACAACACAAATATGAGTAATGTTTTCCCACTCCATTTAACTGTTGTGATATTGTACGCATTAAGTATACGTTTCTTTGCATTTCCTTTGTAGTATTAGTATATAGCACAGCTCTGAAAAACCAAAACAAAAATATTCGTACACTCCTAAACGGCCGCCATGTTGTATGTAAAAATATACGGTTAAAAATTAATTTTTGCAAAATTGCAACATTCCATTGTATACCAGCAACCAATCATATTCATTTCTGAGATGGATTATCCCAGAGCCTTCGTTTCCTTCCCAAGGATCGCAGGCTCGGGGAACGAGATTGGGTCTTTCCGCAGCTTGGGGCGTGCGAAGGTAAGAGCCTGGGTACGAGGTTGTCACGTCTCATGGTAAATATAAAGATGGCAGAGATCCAGACAGTTAAACGAGGTAAGGCTGGTAATAAGGTGATTGACGTAAACAGCGTAAACTGCGTAATAGCTTAATAAGCGACCCACATATGTACTATGTAAAGCACGCGTAGGAGTGTTTTATCATAAAACACGACGCATAGCGGAGTGTTTTATATGTGATAAAACTTTTATATGTAATAAAACACGACTACAAGTGCTTTAAATGGCTTAAACTATTCATCTTATTATCTTATACGAGTTCATTTGCGATTTGGCCAAGTAATTTTTAAAATAAACGTTGTCTAAATCGAGAAAATCAAAGCTAAAGTCTATGTAAATTAACATGATTTTTTATCACATAAAAAACCACGACACGCTTATGATTTTTTATTGTGTATTGCTCCTGAATTATTAATGACTTTTTATTTATAAACATATTTATAATTTATTTTTGTTATAATATTAGTTTGTGCTTCATGTGAGAAGGAATGTGGAAGTCATTTTTGCAAAGTAGGCAAAAAGGCCTGTCATGCCATTCCACCTTGCTCAACATCTACTGCTGAGGATGAAGAAGGGTTTGGTGCACAGGTGCTATGTAGTGGTTGTGCAAAGACTAAGGCAGTGGCTCAACCAAAGCAGATGACGATTTCTATAGACATTTAATAATAGAGAACTTATAAATAAACCTTCCTGGTTGCTGAATGTAGACTTAAGACATTTAATAACAGAGAACTTATAAACCTTCCTTAACCACAAGTCCACCACCTAGTTGCTGAATATAGACATTTAATAATGGAGACCTTATAAACCTTCCTTAACCACCAGTCCACCACCTTGGCTGCTGAACCATGTTTTGAGGAAAGCTTCCTGCTGAGAAAATGGTTTTTCTGCTGATTTATCATCAACGAAGCGAATTTATTTGGTGTCAACCTTTCATGTATTTTTGGTAAGATGTTATGAATGATGAACGTAAGTCACCAATGCTAATGATATTACTGTACTTATATTATGGTATGTGTAGTGGTACTGCTAAAATGCTTGATGCCTTGATCAAAAGGTGACTTGAAACTGTACATTTAAGTGGGTAGGTAATGAAGTAGGTGTTTATTAATGTTGGTTTTCTTACAGGCTTACTATTAACTGAAATAATTATTTTGTTAGACTGTTAGTATAACTGTTTGGTAGTGTTTGGTATATGCCTAAAGACAAAATGTTGAAGAATACGAAATCCATTAATTTCAGTGTATAACCACTGTCGCGGCGCCAATGAGAAAGGTCAAAATTTCACGCGCAAAATTTCACGCCGGACGCGCAAAAACGAAAATTCGCCGCGCAAAATTTCTGGAAAAAATGATATAGATTGCGCAGTCACCCGATTAGCGCGTTTGACGCCGGCTGACAGCCGGAAATTTTGTCTCCGATTGCTCGGCTGCCAGCCGGGCTGTACTATAGTATACTGTTCGTTCAAAAAATGCACGCATTTCGGAGACTGGTTCTAGAATGTTTCATAAGCAGAAAACCACCAAAATTACATTAAATTTTTCGAAAATCATCGAAATGCATCTAAATTCATCTTCCCAATGCATATAGCTAGCTATGCGACAGGTAAATAAACGAGAAAAAAACCAATTTCGGCAAAAAAAATAATTTGAAATTCGTTTGCGCGCATTCCGGGACCGAACTCATGACCTTCAGCATACACGCTGAGTCCTGTCCCTCTGCGCCACCACGTCTTACACGGAAAATACGTTAATTTACTGTATATATAGAGGTTATTCTTAGGCAGCGCGATTAAATATTGCGTAACTACGTACACCATCGTACACGGCCAAGGGTACAGTCACAGAATAAGGACAGCCGAGCCGTATCTACACTTTAATACAATACTTACAATACATCGCAGCACTGCCTCCTCCACAGGCTCCTCTATGTAGATCAAATTTAACTGAGATCAACGTATTTAAATTTCCTCTTAATTATTCGTTTTTTTATTATTTTTTATAATTATTTCTTTCATTTCTCCTAATTAATAAGCGACTGGGGACGAGGCAGTGTCGGTAGTATACTATAGTATACTACGATACATCACAGCTACCAGCCGACAATACGGCTACCAGCCGACAACAAGGCTATCAGCCGGGCCTGTCTGTAGTATACTATAGTATACTACAATACATCACGGCTACCAGCCGGGGTTATTTAACTGTAATAAAATACTATAATGCAATACGAGTGTCAGCCGAGCTTGTCTGTAGTATACTGTAGTATACTACAATACATAACGGCTACCAGCCGGGGTTATTTAACTGTAATAAAATACTATAATGCAATACGAGTGTCAGCCGAGCTTGTCGGTAGTATACTGTAGTATACTACAATACATC
>CACRXK020000732.1:0-12845 GCA_902702795.2 Paramuricea clavata | reverse complement strand
TAAAATACTATAATGCAATACGAGTGTCAGCCGAGCTTGTCGGTAGTATACTGTAGTATACTACAATACATCGCGGCTACCAGCCGGCAATACGGCTATCAGCCGGGCCTGTCTGTAGTATACCATAGTATACTACAATACATCACGGCTACCAGCCGGGGTTATTTAACTGTAATAATTAATAAAATACTACAATGCAATACGAGTGTCAGCCGAGCCTGTCGGTAGTATACTGTAGTATACTACAATACATCGCGGCTACCAGCCGGCAATACGGCCATCAGCCGGGCGTGTCTGTAGTATACTATAGTATACTACAGACACGCCCGGCTGATAGCCATATTGCCGGCTGGTAGCCGCGATGTAAGACACGCCCGGCTGATAGCCGTATTGCCGGCTGGTAGCCGCGATGTATTGTAGTATACTATAGTATACTACAGACAGGCTCGGCTGACACTCGTATTGCATTGTAGTATTTTATTAATTATTACAGTTAAATAACCCCGGCTGGTAGCCGTGATGTATTGTAGTATACTACAGTATACTACTGACAGGCTTGGCTGACACTCGTATTGCATGGTAGTATTGTATTACAGTTAAATAACCCCGGCTGGAAGCCGTGATCTATGCCGCGATGTATTGTAAGTATTGTATTAAAGTGTAGATACAGCTCGGCTGCTACTGTACCCTTGGCCGTGTACGATGGCGTAATCGCGCTGGCTAAGAATAACCTGTATATATACAATAAATTAACATATTTTCCGTGTAAGACGTGGTGGCGCAGAGGGACAAGACCCAGCGTGTATGCTGAAGGTCGTGAGTTCTGTCCCGGAATGCGCGCAAACGAATTTAAATTTTTCTTTTTGCCGAAATTTTTTTTTTTTCTCGTTTATTTACCTGTCGCATAGCTAGCTATATGCATTGGGAAGATGAATTTAGATGCATTTCGATGATTTTCGGAAAATTTAATGTAATTTTGGTGATTTTCTGCTTATGAAACATTCTAGAACCAGTCTCCGAAATGCGCGCATTTTTTGAACGAATAGTATACTATAGTACAGCCCGGCTGGCAGCCGAGCAATCGGAGACAAAATTTCCGGCTGTCAGCCGGCGTCAAACGCGCTAATCGGGTGGCGCAGTTTGCAAACTTTCCAGTCTGGCAAGAAACCAGATCATTGAAGTTACTAAACAATAACATAACGGTAACAAATATATTTATTATACTATATATTAGTATTTACTACACTCCATAACTGGGTCACACTAAAAATATCCATGATCATGATGCTGTATTAAAATATTGACAGTTTGTAAAAGTCAATAAGCTATACTTACCGTCAAATATATTTACATCATTACATTCAAACCCAAATTCAGCTTCGTTTGGCCATTCACCTACTTCGTCTTTAACGCAGTCCATTTTCAAGAAAAACTAACAGGTTTCAGAAGGCAACACCAATTTTATATCAACTGACGTTTTAGAAGGCAACACCAATTTTATATCAACTAGCAGCCATGTTTATAGTGTTATTGCATCAGTGGGAAGAACATCCACCAATCACAATCCAGTATTTCTCGTATGATATGACGTCCTGCTAGAACTCGTCGTCGTAAAGTGCCGTAAATTGTCGCTTAGTTCGTAAATTAGGCTAGTTGTCATAGCAACAAAATGAAACCAAAATGGCGAGAATTTCTTGTCCTGAAAATATAAATGAATTGAGAAGAAAATACATAATTATTTGCTCAATGTTAACATAAACTATAGTAAGAACAAACAAGAAAGGTGTAGTTTTATTTAAGGTACAGTATTTTACTATTTTTGTTTTAGCATGTTTATTTATTGGTGTAGTTTTATGTCACGATCTACTAGAAAAACATTACAAATTTTGTGTGACAGTGGCAGTTCACAGTTTGGTCAAGTACTCATGTTTCAAATTTGAAAATATTATATTTAGAAAAGATGGATGATAATTCTTTAATAAATACAATATCAATTTCGCATAATAATTTTAAAACGTGTCAATTGATGATGAGTATTTTTCATGGTCAATAAATTTACATGGAAACCACTGGCCCTGTGCCAAGGCATGTCTGGTGGGAAATGTTTCTTAATTTTACAGTGCGTCTACTGTAAGTGGGGCCACTTAGAGAACACTAACCAATCACATTGCAGCACAGAAAGTGAAAAAATCAACAAACGGCGCATTAGCCAATCAGCATTAGGACAAAAACAATTCGAACAAATAAACGAATGGCAAACGGTAAAAATAGACATGTAAAAGTAAACATTGCAGTTAATGGCTTCCTGAATCTTTCTTTTGATTGGACGAGCTTTAGTTTGATTAGATTTTTCTTTCTGTTCTGCAATGTGATTGGTTAGTGTTCTCTAAGTGGCCCCACTTACAGTAGATGCACTGTAACTATATATTTTCTATCACGGGTACTTTACAGTTTACTGTACCCATGTACCGCAAGTATTTGATGGTGTGTGTTCTGATGGCGAGTTTCCCTGTTCTTTTATTGCGAGTTTCCCATAGAAATATTAGACCTAGAATGCGTGCTTGGTCACGTGACCGGTGTCCAAACTGAAAACAAAAATGCCCTTATAAATCCGCCATGTTGAATTTGAGTAGGAGTGCAAACTACAAAGTATAAACAAAACTAAAACTATAAAGTTTTCATCGTCAAAACGTTTGGTATTTGTAGTTTGGGGATAGAATTTGAAATATTAAGTTCTTTAAAGGCTCAAAGCAAATGTGCCGTTACAAAAACGGTGAAAATCGAGCAGCCTTGTATAAAAAACAAGTAGTTTTTTTGTGTAGTTTCGCGTATAAAATATAACTTACTCATAAAACATTTTTGCAAGCTCTGAACGTAACTGTTTTGCTAATACTTTATAAAATTACGAGATGATAGTTCATTCTTCGTCGGGTTTTGTTTTTCTTCAATCTAAACGAAGTGTTTTCATGTTTTTGAAACAAAAATATTTAGTTGTTGATATTTAAAACTGTAAATCGCCTAAATGATCGTCGAAAACATATGGTTTCAAAAGCGTTGCCTCAAGCTCAAGCAACGTATAAAAAAGTATAAAAGTAGTTGTGTAAGTTTAAAAAGATTATTGAACTCTATTTATATTATAAAACAGTTGAAATATATTTTTTAAAACATACCTATTGAGTTTCAGTTTGTCTTGATTTTTCGTGTTTTGTTTTGGCTTGCACAACAACGTTGAAAATGTATTTTGAAACGACGATTTCTCTATATATTCTGTTCAGAACTATTGCTCTTCGTAAAAAAACCCATGGGAATGGGTTTTTCTCCATTAAAAACACTTTTTTCCACTTCAAGTCTGGATAGAATTGTTTTTGCAAACTTTGTTGAAAAAAACAATTCGCACTCCCGGCACCGCGCGAAATTCCACGCCACAGGAGTCTGGGACTAGCCAAAATGCCCTTATAAATCCGCCATTTTGTGGAGACAAAATTTTTACTGAGAAGAGATAGGAGCACGCATTCTATGTCTATTATTTCTATGGAGTTTCCCCATTCTTTTATCGCGTGTCCGGTACGGTAAAGTGTAAAATTTCCCCTATCACTTAGTACATTGTTATATCCGGCACAAAAGAATGGTTAATTCCATATGCATATGGTTGGATATTCAGCCTGCACTAAATAATTAGGTCAGATAAATAGCAGTTACATGTTACTAGCAAATATTCTTTGAATGTTTCATGGAAAATATCCACCTTTTTGAAAAATAATGCTAAATTTACATACTGCAATTTGTCTGTCCAATTTTTAGTTTTATTCCCGGCATAAAGTGGAAAAACCAGAGTCTGGTTAAAATCGAATCTTTACTTAGGCAAAATTAATGTCTGCTTCATGCCCCCATGTCTTTTCCACAATTCCTTGATTCTAGGCCTTTCTGTGCAGAAAATTCTTGCAATAGACATTTCTTATAATGACATCAAACGTAGACAAACACTTAAGGTTACAGAACACCTTTGAGTGTTAATTTTGCCTAAATTTTTTTTATTGGTTTCCATGAAAGCATTAGACTAGTTCTACTACCTGACCAAGTTTGAACGAAAAATGTTGAAAACTCGCATTGTTATTTAATAAAATACATTTCGCTGCAATAAGAAAAACATTGAAAATGTAATATTCAAATTCAATTTTCTCCCGAAGAATTTTACGGCAATTACTGATTTTCAAACGAGTTGTGCTCCTGCGGGTTTTAACGAATTTCTCTCAAATTTTCACAGGACATAGCTAAAGACGTCAGTTTCAAAACTGTGTTCGGCTTTGTTCTAATTTTGGATATTTTAATAATAAAGAGCAATTCACTCAAACAATTCAGAAATATATTGCAGTCGTCAAAGAAATCGCCATATCAGCGGAATGACGAAATAAACAAAAATTTCCGAAGCACAGTTTTTTAGAACAACTATTTTACTGTTTAAAAATGGTATTTTCATAAATATAACTTAAAACCAGCAGGAGCACAACTCAAAAGCGTCACGGTACTGCGATTTAAGATTTTCCTGAATAATTCTTACATTATTTTATTGTTTGTTAATTTTATAACTTTACCATATTTTGCATGCACTGGCGAACATTTGGTGAAAATTTGATGAAAATCGGACTGATTTTGAGCGCGCAGTACTTTAGCGATTTTCCGCAAAACGCCAAAAAGGGTGTCCTGTAACCTTAATGCAATGTCCCACACTGCAAAAAATTCTGAGTAGAATCCACTCAAAAAATTGAGTAAATGAATGCACCCACAGTGACACAAAATAGTGAGTAAAACTACTCATAAAATGTGAGTAATATTTACTCAAATTTTTGAGTTTATTTACTCAAAAAACTGAGTTGAAAGTACTCAAGTTATACACATTTACAGTTACTCACGGTAGGAGTAAACAATAAATTACTCAAACTTTGAGTAAACGTACTCAAAACGTGAGTAATTTTACTCGAAATTTGAGTATTTTTACTCAAAAAAAGAGTTCTAGTTACTCAAATAAAATGCACCCATAGTGACTCCTTATTTTGAGTAAATGTACAGTTTACTCAAACTTTGAGTAAATTTACTCAAACTTTGAGTATGTTTACTCAAAAAAAGAGTTCTAGTTACTCAATAAAATGTACCCATAGTGACTCGTTATTTTGAGTAAATGTACAGTTTACTCAAACTCTGAGTATTTTTACTCAAAAAAGAGTTCTAGTTACTCAAATAAAATGCGCCCGAAATGACTCTCTATTTTGAGTAAATGTACAGTTTACTCAAACTTTGAGTACATCTACTAAAAAATGCTCCAGTTACTCTATGAACAAGTGGTGTGTCACTGTCAAACCATAACATTGAGTAACTAATTAAAGTAGCAGACAAAAGTACTCCACAGTGTGCCACAGCAAGGAACAAAAGTACTCCACAGTGTGTTACTTTGAGAAACAAAAATAATTATATATACTATTAATCGTCAATAGAATTATGCAAGCACAAACAATATTTTTTGAAGAATAAACGTTTATAATTATTAAAACCCCCCACAACTCAACAAGATTTTTAAAATTATTACTCTAGTACACTGAACTATATGTATACATGGATGGAAGGTTATTACTTTAGTGACTTTAGCCAAAATGGCGGCTCGATCGCGAAGTCATTCTCGGACGTCAATTTTATAATAAGTTCCAGACTTTACTGTAATAGTTTCAGTTGGCAGGTTTCAGTTCGTTTGAGCTGATAAACCTTCAATGTACAGTATATATAGTTCAGTTGTACTGTAATACATGCATCTACATACACCAATTGAAAAATGAAATATAAAGTCTTAAAAGATCAAAGAGGTAAGATAAAACAGTCTTAATATATATATATATATATATATATATATATATATATATATATATATATATATATATATATATATATATATATATATATATATATATATATAGTGTTTAATTAAGGCCATGAGGCAATTTTTGGTGCAACTTCCAATGCAACTTCTGGCATATATAGCAATGTTATGTAAAACGTAATCAGAGTAAATTTAAGGTCGCTGAATCTCAGTTAATACTTTTTATGTGATGTTATTATAAATATACTGTACATCAATCTATGTGGCAGAAGTTGCAACAAAAATTGCCTCGTGTAAGATTGCTTAAAATGGCTATAGCACATTTTAATACTTAGCAGTTTCAATCATCATCTCCGATCATAATTGTATTGAGCTTGTTCACAAAGGTTATCACAGAAGTCAGTAGCTTCTTGCTGTTGTTTATGTTTATGTTTAGTAGCTTTAGTACACACGACTACCTGGGTACTGTCCATATAAGTACATAATTTGTAGCCACGAATGCCACAGCTACATCTACCAGCCATCTTCAGAAGATATAAAGGACCATGGTTTCGGCAACAACGGCCATCAATCTCGTTGCAGTCGTTGCAGTTTTCAATGTTTCTCTTTACCAGAATTTGGGAGGTTACCATGCATATTACAAGCTGACAGCATCCTCAAAGCTTTCATCCTTATGCCAAAATAAGAAATGTAATGAGATTATACACATTTAATTTTTATTTACAGCATGCCTGGCACAAGCATGCAGTATATATAAGGCCAAATTAATTAAATAAAAACTTGGCATCACCGCCCGCCTCTCGATTTCTGCTGCCTCTTTTTTATGTAAATCTCTTCGTTTTACAGCTTAAACAGTTTAATATTTGAATTTTTTTTCATGCTCAGACCTTCGCGCTATATACTGATCGATAGGAGCGTGTGGGCTTGGGTATACAGAATTCTTATAGTAAAATGGCGCCCTTCGCAACATCAGTACAAAGAATTTCACCGATATGGTAGAAAAACCGCCCCCATCCCCCTTTAAAAATTTAAAAATGAGTAAAAATTTAAAAAACACTGCCCGCCCGCCTCTGAAAATTTGTGAGAATGTGACGCTAACCAAATATTTTTTTCATTTGGCCTAAGCACAGGTTCGCAGAAGCTAGCTTCACCATTCCCCCAATGGGCAAACCCATGTAGTAATTGTTTCTTACTGAGTTAATACTTAATGAATTAATATAAGTAAAAATATATATAATTTATATACAAGTACATTTTAGTTCATGAAATGCTAAAAACTCCTGAATGCTAAAATATATCTTTCATTTGCTACCGGTATACACAGTATTTGACTATGCAAAATAGAAAATTGTCAATATTTATACAGAAGGTATATGTCCATGCATCTCCCCTTTCATGAGCATGCAGCTTGTTTGACCATGACACTCAAAAGTGGTGCTGGTAAAAGGTGGCAAGTACCAGCCTTACAAAACAACAGTAAACTGCATCAGCATATATTTGTTCCCGCTGATAGATGGCTTTAAGATGTGCCAGCTGAGTGAGCTATTGGTCAAAGGCGGCAAGTACCAGCCTTACACAAAAGCTGAAAACAGCGCTACTAAATAAAGATCAAAATTCAAAACAAACTGTATTGTTGTTTAAGTTCATTTCCTTTGCTGTTTTAACTCGCATGTTCATTTTTGTTTAATATAAGTAAAAATATATATAAAGTATTATGCAAGTACATTTTGGTTCATGCAATATGCTAAAAAGTGCTAAATATCATATAGATAGAGCAAAATATACTGTATGTATATATATATATATATATAATGCTAACCTACTGTTTCTTTCATTTGCTATATCTTTGACCATGCAAAATAGAAAATTGTCAATACAGAAGGTATACATTCATGCATCTCCCCTTTCATGAGTGGCTTGTTTGACCATGCCACTCAAAAGAAGTGCTGGTAAAAGGCAGCAAGTACCAGCCTTACACAACAACAGTCAACTGCATCAGCATGAATGTATACAAGCTTTGAATTATGTCATAGCAGTTCCCACTGACAGGTGGCTCTAAGATGTGCCACCTGAGTGAGCTATTGGTCAAAGGCGGCAAGTACCAGCCTTACACAAAAGCTGAAACAAGCACTACTAAGATCAAAATTCAAAACAAACTGTATTGTTATTTAAGTTCATTACCTTTGCTGTTTTAACTCACAAGTTCATTTTGTCTAATATAAGTAAAATTGTAATTATTGTAATAAATTGTAATATATATAATTTATATACGAGTACATTTTGGTTCATGAAATGCTAAAAAGTGCTATTTTTAAATTATCATATAGATAGAGGAAAATATACTGCATGCATGTGTATATACTAACCTACTGTTTCTTTCATTTGCTATATATTTGACCATGTTGCAAAATAGAAAATTGTCAATATAGAAGGTATACATTCATGCATCTCCCCTTTCATGAGCGGCTTGTTTGACCATGCCACTCAAAAGAAGTGCTGGTAAAAGGCAGCAAGTACCAGCCTTACACAACAACAGTAAACTGCATCAGCATGAATGTATACAAGCTTTGAATTATGTCATAGCAGTTCCCACTGACAGGCGGCTCTAAGATGTGCCACCTGAGTGAGCTATTGGTCAAAGGCGGCAAGTACCAGCCTTACACAAAAGCTGAAAACAGCACTACTAAGATCAAAATTCAAAACAAACTGTATTGTTATTTAAGTTCATTACATTTGCTGTTTTAACTCACAAGTTCATTTTGTCTAATATAAGTAAAATTGTAATTATTTAATATACCGTATAAAATTTATATACGAGTACATTTTGGTTCATGAAATGCTAAAAAGTGCTATTTTTATATTATCATATAGATAGAGGAAAATATACTGCATGCATATGTATATACTAACCTACTGTTTCTTTCATTTGCTATATATTTGACCATGATGCAAAACAGAAAATTGTCAATACAGAAGGTATACATTCATGCATCTCCCCTTTCATGAGCGGCTTGTTTGACCATGCCACTCAAAAGAAGTGCTGGTAAAAGGCGGCAAGTACCAGCCTTACACAACAACAGTAAACTGCATCAGCATGAATGTATACAAGCTTTGAATTATGTCATAGCAGTTCCCACTGACAGGTGGCTCTAAGATTTGCCACCTGAGTGAGCTATTGGTCAAAGGCAGCAAGTACCAGCCTTACACAAAAGCTGAAAACAGCACTACTAAGATCAAAATTCAAAACAAACTGTATTGTTATTTAAGTTCATTACCTTTGCTGTTTTAACTCACAAGTTCATTTTGTCTAATATAAGTAAAATTGTAATTATTTAATATACCGTATATAATTTATATACAAGTACATTTTGGTTCATGAAATGCTAAAAAGTGCTATTTTTAAATTATCATATAGATAGAGGAAAATATACTGCATGCATATGTATATACTAACCTACTGTTTCTTTCATTTGCTATATATTTGACCATGATGCAAAATAGAAAATTGTCAATACAGAAGGTATACATTCATGCATCTCCCCTTTCATGAGCGGCTTGTTTGACCATGCCACTCAAAAGAAGTGCTGGTAAAAGGCGGCAAGTACCAGCCTTACACAACAACAGTAAACTGCATCAGCATGAATGTATACAAGCTTTGAATTATGTCATAGCAGTTCCCACTGACAGGTGGCTCTAAGATGTGCCACCTGAGTGAGCTATTGGTCAAAGGCGGCAAGTACCAGCCTTACACAAAAGCTGAAAACAGCACTACTAAGATCAAAATTCAAAACAAACTGTGTTTAAGTTCATTACTATTGCTGTTTTAACCCACAAGTTCATTTCTATTAATAAATCCTACTGTTTCCTCCTTTACTGTATTTCGACTATGCAAAGTTAAAAATCATGCACCCCCCCCCCATCTGAGTCAAAGATTTCATGTAGAAAACTGTGGAAAAGAGACTTTCAGAGTCAACTTTTAAGGCCAACCATACCTCTCATACATGTTACAGTAGATATAGTAGCTGCTGCGTGATCATTGGATCACCGTTCTGCATAACCTGCTATATTATTGACTTAATTCCAGCTCAGACAAGCTGTTTTAAAAATATGAAAGTAAAACCAACCTTGATCGTTGAGCCAGGCTTGTCCATCAATCATATTGTCTAAAAAATCAGTGAATGTCATCTTAATTATTCTTTTCATATTTCCCTTTAGTTTCTGAATGGCGAATAACAGTTTTACCATGCATTCGTAATAGGTGTCAAGTTTTAGCGTTACAATATAAAGCCAACATAGTATAGGATGAATATTATTGCCTTCCTATCTGCATATAATTTGGAATTTAGCCGTTGGCGAGCAATTGAAAATAATTTTCACATTGGGGAACAATAGCTACTCACATATTGTCACATGCAACCCTTTGTTATATAATAAACGTTATAAACCTGGGCATAATATTTACACTCAGTCTTTCTGATCAATCTGATGTCTGGCAATGATCATATTACTAACAGCAAATTTCGCACGAATGGTGACCGGCAACATACTGTATTCAAAAGAAGGATTTTACGCGCAAACACCATAATCAATGCTGTACAGTTAAATAGCACCTAGCGTTTACATTATTTAATAGATTGGGTCACAGTGCGGTGAACATATACTGAAAATCTGCAGAAGATAGTGCCGGTGTCCCAGGATTTTCGCCCCCCCCCCTGGGGGGCGAAAATCCTAGGAAATTCGCCCCCCTTTAGGAAATTCGCCCCCCTTTAGAAACTTCACCTTTTCTTTAGGATTTTTGTCCTCCGTTCAGAAGTTCGACCTTCCTAACAGTTGCATGGGATAATTATTACATGGCTTTAGTCATTTGAAATCAGTATCAATTCAAAATTGTTAAGACAGAGCTTGAAATAACAACCGATCAATGATCGGCATGGAATTGATTATGATCCGCGGAAAAGCAGGGTTTCGGTTTCCAACCTGAAAAAATCAGGGAAAGTCATGATCGAGAACTTTGGGAACGTTATTTCAAGCCCTGTAAGAATACAAATTTACAATTACATGTATCGAAAGGGCTTACACAGTTCACAGTTAATAGACTAAGACTTATGACGCTTCACAGCACACCATGCATATTTTGCATTTTCAGTGTTAATCGTTAAACTCATTGTTAAAAAGTAATCACCGTGGTGGTTATTGTCATTATTGGTATTGTTTTGCATCCACATTTTGTCGTTATCGGAAAATGTATGGCTTACAAGTTGTCACTATTTTTTACTTGCATTATTTCAATATAGTTTGTAAATTTCAGAAGCGAAGGTAGAACTTGCCAATAAGCAATACTCCAATAATATACGTTCAAAAAAGACAAAAAAGCTTTTAGTTTTGCAGAGTTTAAGGCATTGATAAAATCAAAGTATCATGAAACATGAAATTATTTGAATAAACCACACCACATATATATAATGCAATTTTCTTTGCGGAAGTTAAAAATCAAGATTACATCACTGACACTGACATGGAAAGTTGACGATTCAATGGACAATAGTCAATACGCTTCCCAACAAATTCCATAGATTTTTTATTAATCCTATAGTTTATTGTTAGCATGGAAGTGATTAATGTGGCGGCTATTGTTAACATTGGTATTGATAAAATTTGCAAGCGATTGTTTTTATAATATGTTATGTGAATGTAACTGCCAGAAGAATACGACAACATGATTTTATGAGATCTCTGTGGGCAATGGTTCCACTTTAGATGTGTAGAATATGACACTAGTCTAAGTACCTCAAATGAGTGGTTATGCAGACTGTGCACACCACCAGCTGCTAAGAAGCCTAAAATGTGTATGTGATTTTGTCTCCTTGTAATAAATAAATAAATCACACAATAAATCTTTTCAACTTGCAATCGTTTTGTTTTTAGATCAAAAATTCAAAATTTATATGGGGGGCGAAATTCCTAAAGGGGGGCGATATTCCTAGGAGATTCGCCCCCTGGGGGGCGATATTCCTAGGAGATTCGCCCCGGGGGGGGCGAATATCCTAGGAATATCGCCCCCCTTTTGAGAGGGGGGGCGAATCTCCTGGGGGGGCGAATCTCCTGTGACACCGGTACATATGACACACCGGAGGCGTTTCAAAAACGCGGCGCGATTTTTGAATTTTCAAAGTAAATGAAACCGCTAACGAAAGGAACGTTTAAAATATATATACCAAATGGCTCAATATGTTAGAGCGCAATATTTGAAAAACTTAAATCCGGATCAAAGTTACATATATGTCAATGAGAATCGAAATGAATGAATGCCGAATTGCGTCGTCTGTCTGCTCGCGGCACAATATGCCAATCGTAGAACATACCTTTAAAACTTTCACAGTAGTCGGCAAAGTCAACTTTGATCAACCACTCTCGAACGTCTTTCTTTAACATCTTCAATAAATAAATTCTTGTTGTGTTCAACAAAAATTAGATGACTCGAGCGCCTTTACAGTGAACACCAGAGTGAACACATTGACTGACCGTGGACCGACAGATTGACAGAATATAGGATGCAATTTGACTATGCCGCGTTTACAGCCCGCATGGATTTCTCCGTCGATGATTGGTTAATGGCTGGAATGACGTTAGTTATACTATAATTAGGAAGTTTGTAACAAAGACCCACATCCTGTATAACACTTCTCGCTAGACGATTTATGAAAAGGGAAAAGTGTGACAGGACGTGAGTGTATTGCTAGAGGATTAACACGAAAAGAGCAAAATATTTTGCTAGATTTAAAACCTGAATCAGTCTAAACGATTATAATATTATCTATTAAGAATTAATTAAAGTAAAATTGCCATTTATTATTCAACTTTCTGTTGCAGGACTTGGGTTAAGTCAAGATTTTTGGCAGTGGCTATTCTGAAGGTTGTGTCATTATTACTAGTCAACCTTTGGTAAAATAAGTAAAGTTTTACTTGCGATGGGAAACAT
>CACRXK020000731.1:0-69626 GCA_902702795.2 Paramuricea clavata | reverse complement strand
TACAAAACACAACTGGCAGATAGCCATAACTCCTTGCACTTGATAAAAATATACATGATTCTTTTTTAGACATGGCTTTCCATTTACTATCTCTAAACAAAATGACTTGTCGCTGCATGCATTGATGATACTCATCCCAGATTTAGATGCAGGGCATTTTACCTCCACAGCTCCATACATTGATTCTTCTCTCTTGTCCAATATGAGAGCATCTGGACTAGCACCAAGCCATGGCCACATTGGATTGACCACTAAACCACAGGCTGAGCAAAGAGCTACATGCTCGTTGATTTCATCTTTATATTCATGGTACTTTATCAACGCCTTCTGTTCGTTCTCGATTCCCCATTGACAACTTGCATTCTTTATTTGACTTGGCTTAGTAATCTTGTTCACAATAGTTTTTGGGTAGATTGTTTTTCTCCTCTTCACTACACAACCAAATAATGATGAAGTCAACCGACATTTTCTCTGTTTATACCACTCTTCACACTCATTTTGCTTGCGCGTGTTCTTCTCAATCTCTCTGCATCCCTAATTATTAACAAACAATTTCTCCATAATATATTCACAATTTTCCTTGTCTGGAACACAAGTACAATCTAAATTCTGAGTTAATTTTTTTAGAATACTAGATCTGACAGCTGTTTGGTCCAGTTTGTCACCCACTTCCCCTGCCTTCATTATGCGCTGTCTAGATGGTAATTCATTTGCAGTAAACTCACCAGGTTCACAATTGGTGTTGCCTAGGATACCAACCAAATGACAAGTGCTTCCTGCTTTTTCCAAGCTAGTTTTAAGCCGTTCCAAGTCATTCTTTGACACCTTCTCTCTTGTTGAGTAGTAGTCCTCCCTCTTCCCTTCTGGTATTGGGCGTTTACGTCCTTTTTTGTCCTTATCATACGAATCCTGGGGGAAAATGAGGTCCTCGAAAAGCAGGGCTGCTTGTGTTGTGTTCTTTCTAGGAACATGCCACTTTTGTAATTCCTGGGTGCAGGTTTTATCATCTGGTATATCTGAGAGTCCAAGTTCAATGTAATCGAGAAGCTGATACAAAGTAGCTGCCACATGTTTACAACAGCCACCAGCGCCAGCAGGGCAGTAACATTTTGCATAGGCAATATCTCCTGAATGTTGATGAAGGTGGACATAAACAAGGTACTGTTTTTTCTTCATTTCTGCATTTACATGGCACCGTACAAGAAAATGAACTGCTTCATTTCCTTTCTTTACATTGGGTTTCACCATAATCTGCCTTGGATAACCAGCTTTAAATAGTTTGTATCCACTTTTCTTGTGCTTCAATGCCTCAGCAGGCTTGCCATCAGGTGTTTTTTTTGCTTCTAGTACCAAATGATCCTCAAATTTTTTGTACGAGAATCCAGGAATAAACTTTAAACTCTTTGTCCAACCATCCCCCAATGCTGCCAAATCCTTATCTGCCTCCGATGAAGTACCCGGCTCAATATCCATCAAAAACTTTATATTATTTAAACCTATTTACAAATTTAATCCTTAGGGCCTGCCTGAAGATTAAAATACCTAAATTTACTATAAATAACTACATTTTAAAAATTGACTATATTATATTCTACTACCTTAAATGCAAATTTAAAACGGTTTTTCCTACGTTAATATAACTACGAATTTAATATATTTTAAGCCTAATATTTTAATACTAAAAACCTACTTGTTTATTTTGACAGGAAATAAACCGACCACAACAAAGGAAGCAGAAAAATAAGCGACAACAGAGGCAAAATGATTTCTCTTTGGCGTTTTTACAAAGTAACGGAGCCGGGGCAGAAAAACCGCTTTGAACTGCTTTTAGTTCGCGCCAAAACATTTTAAGGTCTCTTTAAAACATTGTGTTTGAGCGCCATGCCGATCGAACGATCGACAGACATTTTGTCATGAATTAGTCGATTTCAACAAGCGAAAAAATCGGCAGGAAACACTCGATCGTTGTCAAAATACGAGATATACATCAAGAAACAACACACACAAATTTGTAGGTTAAAATGGTGAGCTGTCCGATGTTTACTAAGCGCGCTCACCTTAAAACGTTGGGAAGGCCCTTCCTCCTGGAACGTATTTATGAGCACACTGTTCGCTCCTCAGTTCTTCTACAGGAATTTTCTCGTCCATTTTCGGTTCGATTTCGCTGTACTTGAGTCAAAACAAACTTTATAGCATTACAAAGTTTTCCCTTGTTTTAAAATTTTCAAACGTTACAAAAAAAGTGTTAAAAATAAACTATATTTCTCACATGCAAAATGCTCGCTCCACGGCGGCCATTTCGCGCGCAAGTGAAGGTTACCATTTTTCCCATGATGCTTTGGTAACATGCAAGTTGCCTATTGCCTATTGTGATATTATTCTCTTAACTGTGTTTATCCTAACCCACCCTGTCAACTTTCCCTGTGGGTGGAAACTGGAGCACCCGGAGAAAACCCACGACTTTAAGCAGAACGTTAACTGAATCTATTCACACGAGTCCATAGCGAGAAAGAAACCACGATCTCAGAGATAAAAGGCGGCGCTTACACTGACGACTGTGTTATCTATAACGGCTCGATTGACTTCCGGTTGGTGTACGTGTTATCAAAAAAATTCAATACTACTTCTATTTCTTACCAAATAATACATCTTAGAGCTTAAATACTGAATTACAACCAGACCTTGAAAGGAAGATAAAAATTAAAGTAGGAATATAGAAGACTTAGAGCACTTAAAAAAGTGAGAACGAAATCGACTTTGATTACAGGAGTACAAAATTTTCGCGCTGAAAAAGGGCCCTTAACATAACTGATTTCCACTATGGTAAACCCCGACATGCCATTATTATTGAACTGCTCAAAAAGTCGATTAAATCAAGAGAACTCGAAGTATTTAACTTGTGCATGAACAATATACTTGCACCCGACAGATGTGATAAAATTCACAATCAAATCAACACAATATGTGAGGTTTTCAAATTAGATGTTCATAGAAAATCTTCCCGAAACACTTGGCCAGTATAATAAACAATTCTTGCACATCCTTTGAAAAATTATTGAAAGCGATAAAGAAACATGTGCAAGCAGGGAAAATGCCAGGAATTTGCTTGGAAAAAGACAAGCATGAAGGCTCAGATCCAAAACGGAAGTAAGGACGAGGCGTACGACACCATTTTCACGTCCTGATTGACGTCCCGTTGCGTTTGCTAAAGCTGCATAATGTACAGACTGAGTTACTTTATTTATAGCATATACAGCCGAAGAACGTCATTCATTTGCAATTTCAAGCAAAGTCAGACTGTAGTATACTAGATACCGCTATGTCAAACTCGCTTATCTCGGATTCCCAGCAATCTCGAACCTAAACCCATCTGTGAATTTGAAAATACTTTTTTCAATCATTTATACTTGGTTATCTCGAATTCCGTTAACTCGATGTCTCGATCATCGCAATCTCGAACTAATTTTGTTTGTCTTGCCCGAATTTACCCGGTTATCTCTAGTTCAGATGTCTTTAAACTCAGTTCAGAGCATAATTTAGATTAGTTTAATTATGATACATACAGCATAATTGTTAAATAAGTAGGCCTATAGGTAATCATGCGATGGCGAGTACAATTAGGGATTAATAGTACGAATGATGTTTGGAAATTTTGCCAAAATTGGACGAGCCGCCGCGGCGAGTCCAATTTGGCAAATTTCCAAACATCACGAGTACTATTAATCCCTAACTGTACGAGCAACATCGCATGATTACTTGTTTATTATTAGCATGACAAAATTGGATACGTACTTCTCAATGTCAGCATCATATTCTCTCGCCAAAGCCCAGACCTGCCAGACTTTCAACCAAAATTTGGTGCTTTTGTTTGTATTTTCATTTAGTTCTTTTGTTAAAGCAAAGTTTGGTGCTTTTGTTCGTATTTTCATCTGGTTCCTCCACGGCAATTTCATTTCACGCTTGTGTTTAAAGTACGTTTCCGCCATTTTGTTTGTTTGGGAAAATCATTAATTGTACTGCAGTACAATTAATGAAATAATTGTACTCCTCTCAACCAATCAGCATCCAGTAATTTTGTCATGCTAATAAGAAACCGTATTAGCATAGTGTTTGAATGCATGCACTCATTAAATTTTAAAAAAAATAGGAGGACTAAAGGCCACTTGCAATTTAGCTGCGATCTCTAATGCGATTTTCGTCTTCTCGGCATGATGCAGTGAACGAGTGGATTATTTATTAATGATTTGAGTATGTGTACCTTCATCTGAATATTCATAATTCATCCACTCGTTCACATTGCAACAAAAGAAAAAATTACAATCGAAATCGCAGCAAAAATGTAAACCTGCCTTAAGGTAATTCCGCAGTTTTCCATTGCGCACTTTCACTGTGCACGTCTTATAACTTATAATTTCATCCATTATACGTACCGTTTAAAAAAAAAAAATTATGACAATTTTATGTTACTCTAAAACATCTTTGGTTACATTCGTGCAAAGAATTACGTTAAAATCAATGTTTTCAAAAAAGGCATGCAAAAGTGTAGCTAGGAGTCCCTGTGTCTGTAGTATATTTATTATGCCACAATTCCCTAAAAAGATCGGTGACCCCCGTCTTTTAACTGAGAATTTATTTCTTTAATGCATTTTACATTTCATATCCGAAATTAAAAGAAAAATCATTTCTGGATCTTGAAAAAAAATCCTTTATCAATGCATGTTCTCAAAGAAGATATGTAAAGAAATGTGGAAAGGACATTTGTGAATCAGAATTGTACACGTTAGTAGTTTCATTTTGCTCAAAACACAATATTTTTCAAACATAATTACAAGATAGGTTTACTAAAGCAAAATCCGCGCTAAAAGGTCAATAAATATCGGGCTGTTGTGATTTTGCTGTTACTCTTAATGAGCTGAGCGTCAAGATGGCGCCATATTGGAGTAAAGGTGTTATATTGTGACTGTCATATCTTCTTAACGAGTTCGGTGACCCCAACTTTTTTGTGTGATTTTACTTTAAGTATATCATAAACTCCATGCCTGGGAAGTTTCAGCACATTCTCATTTCGGGAACAATTACTGCGGAATTACCTTAAGAGAGAACTTAGAAACAACCTACTTTAATCTATAGTAATTACTTGAATCATGTTACTTTAATCTAGTAATTGGGCTGTTCTTTTGCAATGGCCACCCCTAATGTGATTTGTAGCAAGCCGCCATGATAAAGTTGGGAACAGGTACACAATCGTCACATAGATTTAATGAGAGGCTTATTTTATGAATTTTGGTGTCCATGCTGATTATGTGAACGTAGACATAATCCATCATCATTCAAAAAGTAGATACATCAATGTAGTTTTGCGGCAGAAATATCTTTAACAGAAAACATTACTTTATAGAAAGAAAATGTCAGATCTGGTAAAACTGAGAAACTTTGGAAAGCAAAAACCAGAGGTAAATATGGAAGATAAGATATGCGAAATATCTGCTCTGTTTCAACATTATGACAAACATGAATTGAAGAGGGTTATAATACATGTGAACAACTTTTTAACATAAAAAACTGACCAAGGTCACATGCATGTATTTTAACTGGGAAAATATAGGGTCTACCTTAACTGTCCCTACTGTTGGTTTCCGACTGCTCACGAAACAATCAAAATGCTGCATTTTATGGATGAACTGCACAGGCATATAAGAAAATGAATTCAGGGCATCATGGCAAGCACAAAGTCGTCGGTATGAAGTCAAATTTGAAGGGCAGACAGGGGGGCAAATACGAAGAAGCTCCAAACTCCCAGCTAGTTTTCTACAGATCTGTCTAAAATTATTGATATTATATAGTCCAAGGTATGCACATTTCGTTCCATATTTAAATATGAATTCTTTGGATTTAAATTTTAAAACTCCATAAATATGACGATGGTGTGGATTAGGCATGGTTTAAATAGGTTGAAATATGACAACGCATAGGCTAGAGCCGGCAAAATTTTAAAGCGTAAGCGAACGTGGAAAAAACCGCACGCCAAATGGTAGCTTGCAAACAGCAGCATAAAATGACCTTTCTGCGAGCCTGTTAAACCTAGGGCGTGTTCATATGAGCCCTGAAAGATTCTCATTTTACAAAATTAATATGGATAAAGATAATGCAGATAAACCCTCCAGCCTTGCTTGTTAAGTAAGATATCACCTTGTGGCTAGGTCGGATCCCAGCAATGTGGGACCAAATTTCCAGTGTACGGTTCATCCCACCAGGATAGAATATTTTGCCGATTTTGACCTGTAAGAGTAAAACAAAACAAGAAAAAATAGACTTAACAGGCGATACTAAATTCGAAAGGTACGTACAAATTAAATTTGTTCAATTACAACAAAAAATATTTCGAAGGTGCTATGTTTTCGTAGTTTCGTGCCACCGGGGCGGGATATTAATCATCTGAACGCAAGAATACTTTCCAATTAGGTGAGCTTTCTGGTAAACCGGGCTCATACGAACAAGCCTTTATATCATTATTTTCTGATTGTTGATACAGGCGATCGAAAAGAGCAGGTAGTTGGATCAGATGATTTGGTCAGGCGACTTCAACATGAATTAAAGAAAGTGAAGGAAGATTACTGTGTTCTGAAGAATACGAATGATGAAATGGCTACCGACATACAACGCCTACAAAAGAAAAATGATGACATGAACTATGAAATTAAGGTACTGGGGCTTGATAACGATGACAAGGGCAATAAGACTGAGCAATTTCGACAAGCAAGAAGTCAGATAGACCGGCAGGAAAACACCCAAACCAATGACGAGAACCGCCAACATAAAAAAGACAACAGTAATACGAGCAATGAAACTCTGCAACTTCGACAAGTCAAAAGTCAGATGGAGAACCAAATTCAGCAACTTAAACGACAGAAAAGTCAGAAAGAAAAGGAAAATCAGCTACTTCGAGAGGAATTCGAAACCAACAAAAGGAATGACGAAATTAGGCAACATCAAGAAGACAACAGTAACCTGAGCAATCAATTTCAGCAAGAAAAGGACGACATGAACAACGAAATTCAGCAACTTCGACAAGCGAAAAGTCAGATGGAGAGCCAAATTCAGGAACTTCAACGAGAGAAAAGAGAAATTGAAAAGGAAAGTCAGCAACTTCGAGAGGAAACCAACAAAAGGAATGACGAGATTCGGCAACAACAAGAAGACAACAGTAACCTAAGTCATCAACTTCAGCAACTTCAGCGAGAAAAGGATGACATGACCAATGCATTGCAAGAACTTCAACAAGAAAATAACATGAACAACGAAGTTCAGCAACTTCGACAAGCGAAAATTCAGATGGAGGACCAAATTCAGCAACTTGAACGAGAGAAAAGTCAGAAAGAAAAGGAAATTCAGCTACTTCGAGAGGAAACCAACAAAAGGAATGACGAAATTAGGCAACATCAAGAAGACAACAGTAACCTGAGCAATCAACTTCAGCAAGAAAAGGACGACATGAACAACGAAATTCAGCAACTTCGAGAAGCGAAAAGTCAGATGGAGAGCCAAATTCAGCGACTTCAACGAGAGAAAAGTGAAATTGAAAAGGAAAGTCAGCAACTTCGAGAGGAAACCAACAAAAGGAATGACGAGATTCGGCAACATCAAGAAGACAACAGTAGCCTAAGTGATCAACTTCAGGAACTTCAGCGAGAAAAGGATGACATAAACAATGCATTGCAAGACCTTCAACAAGAAAATAACATGAACAACGAAATTCAGCAACTTCGACAAGCGAAAATTCAGATGGAGAACCAAATTCAGCAACTTCAACGAGAGAAAAGTGAAATTGAAAAGGAAAGTCAGCAACTTCGAGAGGAAACCAACAAAAGGAATGACGAGATTCGACAACATCAAGAAGACAACAGTAACCTAAGTAATCAACTTCAGCAACTTCAGCGAGAAAAGGATGACATGAGCAATGCATTGCAAGAACTTCAACAAGAAAATAACATGAAAACTGAAATTCAGCAACTTCGAGAAGACAACAAGTCTAGTTTCATTACAGAAAGGGGATCAGTAAAAGTTTCCAAAGAAGTACTAGGAAAAGGTGCTTATGGTACTGTTTACAGTGGCGATTTTTATGGAACTAAAGTAGCAGTTAAGGAATTTCATGAAATCATTTTATCTCCACATAATGAAGAAATCCTTGGGCGTGAAATAGAAATCGCATCGCAATGTCGACATCCCTATTTACTACAGTTTATCTGTGCCATAGAGAATGATCAACACCATCTTTTAATTGTAACTGAACTGATGGATATGGCCTTGCGTACATTACTAGAACAACGTGCCAACGCGAAATCGCATTTGGTCCATCAGGAAGTCATATTAATTTCCTTTGATGTGGCACGTGGCCTCAACTACCTTCATTCAAAAACACCAAACCCAATTATCCATCGTGATGTTAGCAGTGCCAACGTCTTGTTAAGGATTGAAAATGGCGCGGTAAGAAGAGCGAAAATATCAGATTATGGTTCAGCTAATTTAATGCAAAGGTGCAATACACCAAATCGTGGAGCAGCGCTTTACGCCGCACCTGAAGCCAGCGGAAGTCAACAAGGCCCAAAGGTATAATTATATTTAAAATTATTTGCATGATTAAGTACGGCAAAAGACCTACTTTTTAAATCAAAATAGAATCGACTGTTAAGAATTTGTCTTCTTTACAGCAGTCTTACTTATACCTACAGCCTTACAACAATTACAACAATTGTGATATCATAGCCGTACGGAAAGAAAAAAAGTCTACCGGGGGGGGGGTAGAGCGGGGGATTTACCCGACTTTACCCCCATTGTGCTCGGCTTACTGAAAAAAAATATTTCCGTGTAAACTTTCCAAAATTGTTGTCGACGGAACGTCGGGAAATCGACGAAAAATTGCATAAACCACGGTAGTAAGGGGAATATGTCTGACAATCTCTAATCAATTAATTGGCCAGTTTGAATTCATTTTACTTGTTTAATCTTGTTTATATTTACGCAGATAGATGTGTTTAGCTATGGTTTGTTAGTATGCGAGATGTCTGTTGGTGAGCTACCTCATCCCGAACCAGTCCAAAGAAAGGATCAAATTATTAGGATTCCGAATGCTGGGATAAAACGATTGGTGCAAAGTTGTACAGACGGAGACCCACAAAGAAGGCCAACAATGCAAGTCGCAATTGGATTTTGGCAAAACATGAAATAAGACCGAACACTGCTACCGCTATAATGCAATATAACAACTTAAATCTGCTTTGCCAGTGACATATTATGGCCTTATGTAACATTTTAGGAATTCTATCATATATTGAACATTTGAGTCTTTTCATTAGCTTGGGCATGGCAATCGTGGTCGAGCGCTTCAACACACAAAACAGCAAAAATCACAAACTTGGCCTTCCAAGCTCATGTTACAATATAACTCCTGACACTCATGATTTCAATGTTGTTTATTTTCAGTGCTTTGTGCCTAACGCCTAACGCCTAACGGATACCTAAGACTGTTTCGGAGAAACGGTGGGTTAACCATTCGCCGGTGAAGTGATATGTTAACATACAGACAAATAGCTGACTGAAAAAAACTTGGCAATCTCTAATTTTGTTTTTCAAATGGCACTCTTATAGCAAGGAGGGCCTATACATGTATATATCTTGTCGTTTTTTAAACTTCAGACACGTATTGCTAATTATATTCTATAATGGCCCTAATGTTTACCAAGATAAATATAATAGCAGTTACTTCCATGACTAGCCTGCGAACAGGCTCTCAAGCTGAATTGAGAGCCTGCATCGATGATTAATGAATTTGAATATCTGCCCCGTAACGTTCGTTTTTCCAAATATGGAATGTCTATTCTTATATGGTGTTGTTTACAACTTTCGTGCAAACTAAATTTAGACCGTGCAAACTAAATTTAGAGCGTACAGTTTATACTATTTTTCGAAATATAAGATATTCAAGCAAAAGTTCAAATGTTTTAAATACTGTTTTCTCAAAACAGAACATTTCGTGCTTTGAGATAAGACGGCCAAGACCAATATGATCAGTTAATGTGTTTTTTATGCATAGTGCTTAGAGCAGTTGACATATATAGAGCTCAGCGGAAACATATAAATTATAGCATCTGACCAATGAGAATTTCGCGTCACGATTTGAGACGCAGATATTCAAATTCATTAGTCATCGATGCAGGCTCTCAATTCAGCTTGAGAGCCTGTTCGCAGGCTATTCCATGACTAATTTAGCTATGTTGTATATATTAAATGTCGCTCGCCAAAGTTTTTAACCCCTCAAAAGGTGTTATTTTAACCCCAATATTGGAGTAAAAAGGTTTTAAACTCTTAGAATCTGCTTGCCAAAGTTTTTAACCCCTCAAAAGGTGTTATGTTAATTACCCCAATATTGGAGTAAAAAGTTTTACACTCTTAGAATTTGCTCGCCAAAGTTTTTAACCCCTCAAAGGGTATTTTTAACCCCAATTTTGGAGATAAAAGAGCTCAAAGTTTTTAACACCCCAAAAATCCTTACAAGGGAATTAAATTAGAATAACACATTCATTTAATTTGAAAATAACAGTGTAGGAGTGGCCCAAGGTTAGATTCTTGTGACATGACGCATTAAATGTTTTGGAAGTTGATGGCGAGTTATTTACTTTGGATATTAGTTTCCTATTACTAAAAAGATATAGCTGAAACCATGATAGTGCTAATCCACGTATCCTATATCATCTCACTTTGGATAATAGAGTCTTAGTTACCGTATCAAAAGCTTTTTGAGGTCCAGGAATAAGACATCATTTTATCCAACTCAGCGTTCATGTTTGCTAATCAGCTGTTATACAGTAGTTACATGTAGTAATGAGGTTTCAGTTTTGGTACTCCTGGCGGCTTACGAAACGGAAAATTGCTTCGCCTACCTTAGCAATTATTTTCGATATAATCATATATTTCCAATATTTATGGGATTTTCAAGAAAATCAACAAGCAGAGTCACCAAGTGATTATTGTTAAAGCCCACATTCTGCGGACTAGTTACAACTTTCTTAGTTACCGTGGCCGAGTAACTTCCTTTTGCCTTGCCTTCTAAGTGTAGTTTTTTACAACTGAGAAAGTTCCCATTTGGTGTCATTACTTTATAGAGGTTAAGAAAATTTTTCTGAATAGGCCTTACCGATTATTCCGCTTAGATATGTTACCAAATGGTCTCGTTTCCATGTTTCCAACTAATTTTAGTATGTCAGCACCAGATAAAGTTTATATTCCCATGTATGTTCTCCTGGACGAATTTGTTTCTTGCTGTTCTTAGGCTCAATAATATAGTAACTTTCAACCCTATACTAAGCATAAAACATGAGTAAGTATTTGACATGGAAACGTGGCCATTGGGTAAAAGAGAATAATGGGTCAGGTCTATAAGTTGAAGAGAAAGAAGCCTTGGAGTCACCTTGTACAGCAAACTTCTTTGGAACACTCACATAAAATTATATCGAATTAACGCCAACGAAATACTCGGTGCGCTCAAGAGCTATATAGAACATGCCCATGATTAAGTCAGCATATACACTCTACATTTCATTGGTTAAGTCGTGTAGAAGTGTCAGGCAACACAAATTTGGTCACCAGTGCTAAGTACTGAAGAATTAAGATAATTAATGGGAGAGCTATGTTGTGGATTTTAAAACTAGGATCGGTGAAATGCCGTATTAAACAGTGAACAGCAATTGAGTATTAAAATTCGAAATGTCGCTTCTCATTTTTTCATGTGGTTTTACGATTACCGCGATCTGAATATTAACAGTTACAATTCTTTCGTTGAACATGACAGTCACATGCAAGTCAAACTCGTGAACGTCTTTGCCAGAGAACTCCCAGGGGGCTCAACTACTGTCACTAACAAGTGTAAAATAATCAAAATAATAAACTTGCCTTAAAAGATTTGCAAAAACATCGATAAATATATTATGAATGGAGAAAGAGCAAAAAATAATCTATATGAATTACTATAGAATCATCAACAGGTAGGTAATGCGTATGAGATAATAGCATAATTAATAATAGATAAGTTGATAGGAAGGGTTGAAACACCGGTCACATGATCATTCGATGTTTAGCAAGAGTAGCCTATCCACTCGGAGATTTCCGATCGCAGTTCGGAAATGCATCTCAAAGCTATTTTTGATTATAGAGCAATTTCTGATTATTTACATTTTTAAAAACTTATTATTCAAACTGTAGTCTATACCTAATCTGATCATGAATGCAAATCCCAGCATCTCACGAGTGCCAAACTTGGCATCCGACTGAATAGGCTACTCTTGGTATACATATCGGAAACCGGGATAACTTGCTGTTAAAAATTATTTAGGGAAAGGGTTATCCACGTTATTTTTTTACTACTTATCTTTGTTCGTCTAAGAGAATGCTAAATACGTTGTAAAATAATCAAATCATGTCGAAACGGTTAATTAAATTAGATCAAGCATTTTAAAAAATCACGTGACCGGTGTTTCAACCCTTCTATTACTTTATCCATTATTAAGTTATTACCTCATACGCGCCCGCATTACTTACCTGTTGAGGATTCTATAGTAGCTACTTCATATAGATTATTTTTTGCTCTTCCTGCATTCATATCGACATTCTTGCGAAGAATTTATGCAAATTTTCAAAAAAAAAGTTTAATATTTTGATTATTTTACACTTGTTATTGACAGTAGTTGAGCACATTGTGAAACGCAGCCTGGTCTGTCTGTCTGTCTGTCTGTCTGTCTGTCTGTCTGTCTGTCTGTCTGTCTGTCTGTCTGTCTGTCTGTCTGTCTGTCTGTCTGTCTGTCTGTCTGTCTGCCTGTCTGTCTGTCTGTCTGCCTGTCTGTCTGTCTGTCTGTCTGTTATTGTTCATACTGTGTATTTCGAATGTCTGGGAACCCCGTTATTGGAGAACTAATCTCTGTGTGGTATTTCCAGCCATGTAATCTATTGTGTAACTAATTTTGTGTAATAGTTTGTATTATAAATGGCAAAATCTGTAAAATAAAAATAAGTAAAATAAGAGTCAGTCATACGGTGCTTAAATAGTACATATTTCTGATCCGATTGCACATGAAGGATGGTACAAAAGACCCCAAGGACGTCCTATTAATAATTGCTACAATTTCTACAAGAATTTCCACAAGAGATCACACAACTAATTTTGACAATGAAAGTGTTTTTCTCTATTTCACAGAGTCGTAAACTCTGGCACGCCCTTACTTCTTCACTCAAATGAAATTTGATTAAAAAATCACAACATGGAAAACTTTAAACGTTTGTTTCTCTAGCTAACATGTTTAAGCCTGCACCTAACCGCAATACAGGCTGTTTTTAAATTTATTTTATTCACGAAATATAAACTTTAAGAAAATATACACAAAATTTTAAATGTCGAACTGTCTATGCCGGTGTAGGTAGCAACTTAAGGCAACTGTGGGTTGAGAGAGATTCCTGGAAATATATAACCAGACCGTTGACGTTTCAAGTAAACGCAATTAAAGTACTAAATTTTCGACGAACGAAGTTCTGCTTATTTCAGGTAGTTGTATCTCTCTCAAAATTTTAAATGTGCCTTGTATCTCTCTCAAAATTTTAAATGTGCCTGTGCCTCTCAAAATTTTAAATGTGTCTCTTGGCTCGTTCTCTGTTCTCTGGAACAGGCCCATGTGGCTATAGTTAGTGTTTCTAGTCAAATCCTGGCTATAGTCAGTGTTTTTAGTCAAAATTTTGACAACTTGAACTTTTAGTTAAAATTTAACCACTATTGGATTTATATTTATAAACTCTGATAAATGTACGCTTACGTGGGTGCCTATTTTTGTCACCTCTTCAATTTAATTTAATTAAGTACTATGACTATGTACAACATGAGCGGCCGTGTTGTAAACTCCTTCATGATCACGATTTCTTTGTGTGTTTCTTCATGAAATATTAATGAGTTTCACAACTACATATATAGAATTTACACTACAAATGCAAATGAAACTTTACTTCGTTTCAATTAGACAAACTCTGGTTCTGCATGCCCTGACACGCACGTAATATATCATCGTAATATATTTAAAATTGTGCAATAAAGAAACACGTATCGTATTACCACAGAGCTTCATATCCGCGACAGACTTGTCGTAAACGAAAGAAACTTTGCTCTTTCCAACACTTGTGGCATTATAGCAACAACTATAGTTTACATCGACGGGAAAATGAAGATAAATTTGCTTATTTCCCTTCTCTTTAATCTGGTATACGTAGCAAGAGGAAATAGCAAGCCAAACATTCTGTTCATATTTGCTGATGACTATGGCTTCAACGATGTTGGCTACCATGGTTCCGAAATAAAAACACCAGTCTTGGACAAACTAGCAAATGAAGGTGTTATCCTCGAGAAATATTATGTCCAACCAATATGTACTCCAACAAGATCAACAATGCTTACTGGTAGATATCAAATTCATACAGGTTTGCAACATGGCGTTTTACGCCCTGCGCAACCAAATTCCTTACCTCTTGACGAAACTACAATCGCAGACAAATTAAGTGAAAGCGGTTACAAAACTCACATGGTTGGGAAATGGCACAATGGATATTATAAAAAGGAGTGCATGCCAACCTACAGAGGATTTGACTCATATTTTGGATATCTCAACGGAGCTGAGGATTATTACACACATGTGCTAAGCGGTGGTTTCCCAGATTTATTACCGTTTAGTTTATGGAGCGGTTATGATCTGCGCAGAAATGAAACTGTAAGTACAAAAGAAAAAGGAGAGTATTCGACATTTTTATTTGCAAAAGAAGCTCAGAACGTTATCACGAATCATGATTCCAGTTCCCCATTGTTTTTATATCTAGCATTTCAAGCAGTACATGCGCCCTTGCAAGTGCCCCAACAATATATCCAGCAGTATGAGGGAGTGATAAAAGATAAGAATAGACGTACTTATGCCGGCATGGTGTCTGCTATGGACGAAGCCATAGGAAATGTGACTAAAACACTGCAAGAAAAAGGACTTTGGAATAACACTGTATTGATATTTAGCACTGATAATGGTGGTCAGGTGTATGACGGGGGAAATAACTGGCCATTGAGGGGTTGGAAAGGATCATTGTGGGAAGGTGGTGTACGTGGTGTAGGATTTGTCAACAGTCCTTTGTTAACAAAGCCAAGAAGAGTTTCGCATGAAATGATCCATGTTTCTGATTGGTTCCCGACTCTGGTGAAGTTAGCTGGTGGTGATTTGAATGGTACAAAACCTTTAGATGGTTTTAATGTTTGGGAAACAATAAACACAGATGAACCATCTCCTAGAACTGAACTATTGCACAACATCGATCCAGTAAAGACACCATGGTATTGTAAACGTGCGAGTCATGGTTATCAATGGTGTCCACAGGCTGCATTACGTGTTGGGGACTGGAAACTACTCACAGGATGTCCAGGAGATTCACGTTGGATTCCACCTCCGAACTCAAGTCTCAACTTGAATGAAGAAAATTATTTGAACAATGACAACAAAAAGTTGTTTTTGTTTAATATTGCCCAGGATCCTGAAGAACGACATGAACTATCTTCTCAATATCCAGAGAAAGTGAAGGAATTATTGTTGAGACTTGAAGAATACAATAGTACTGCAGTGCCTGTACGATACCCTAACCCTGATCTTGCTGCTAATCCCGCACTGCATCATGGGGTATGGTCACCATGGGTCATCTCAGAACATGCAGACATTACTGCATAGTAATTATACATGTATGGTTGTAATGTACTGCATAGTAATTATACATGCATGGTTGCAATGTACTGCATAGTAATTATACATGCATGGTTGCAATGTACTGCATAGTAATTATACATGTATGGTTGCAATAAATAAAGTGGACTTAAGATCGATTTGAACTTGCTATTTTAGGCGGGCATTTAGAGACCGATTAAAGTGTTTTATGTGATTTAAATAATATTACAATTATGAAAACTATTATGTACTATTTAAAACACGAGTAGGAGCGTTTTATCAGATGTAAAACGCGAGGCACAGCCGAGCGTTTTATGTCTGATAAAACACGACAACGAGTGTTTTGAATAGTTATATCTCAACTACTCAAGCAACCATTTAATTGTCATTAAAATACTCATTAATAATTCATAAACCTTGTGGTAAATCATGTCAACCATAATATGTCACGTGGAGTGACTTTATACCTGATAAAGCATGTGGCATTATATAAGGTCCTATTACCTATCCCAAAATTAAAATATATCTGGAATAAATCACGTAAAAATAAAATTAAACAAATGTGAGAAAGTAACGAAATATGAAATGAAAATAACGCCATAAAATGAAAATAACGAAGTAAAACGTTACTTCTTAAAACGACTTCGTTCCAAGTAAAAGTACTCCAGAAAAAGTTTACTTTGTTACATGCTCACTTCTCAAAAATAGTACTCAAGTACAGTAACGAAGTACATTTACTTCGTTACTTGACATCACTGATTTTAAGCTACGTCGTATAAATATGCATGCTATATCATTATAGAAACAGCGGTCAGAATGAATAAAATAGTAATAGAAATTTATTTAATATGTATTATACAGGATGTGGTTGCTCAGTTCACCCGAGACTCATGATAAACGTACTCGACAACGAAGGCCTAAGGGTTAGTTTTTGACGAGAAAGCAAAACGGGAGGACCCAGAGAAAACCCCTCGAAGGGGAAGGGAGCAACCTAAACTATACGTACAAACGTTTTCAAGCACACCCTCAACCTATAGTAGCAGGGGTAAGGGGTATGACCCATGCTCTTCCACTAAAATAGAAAAAAATAAAAAAATATTATAATTTAGTAATCTGCACAGCAATAATAAAATCTTTGAATATATGTATATATTTGTTGAAATGAAATGCGCACAAACATTACCACTACATAGAAGGTTATACTTTCCTGCTCAGTCATAGACTTACGGTTGAGAACAAAAAACCTGGCCATCACCCGCAGAGGCGAATGGGAAACTGTCTATGGAAAATTTAACTTTTCATTATTGCATAATACTGTATAATTATCGTATAACAAGACAGTCTCGCGGGATTCACGCGTGACGTGAAACACATGTTTTTGAGAGAGTATAGTGTTTGGATTTGAGAATAGAACTTGAAATATTTAGTACAACTTTTATTTTATGTAAATTTGTTTGTTGTTATTATTATTATATTATTCTACTTCTTAACGAGTGAAGATCTTATTTTACAACACGGTCCTTTAGAACAGGACATCGTGCTTACGTGAGCAAAATTACTGCCAACAAAATTTTCGATCATTTTAGCGGATCTACGAGTGAAAGAGAAAAGCTAGAAAGTTTCAAGGTTACTTTCAAATATAAGAAAGACGTTCTTAAGAGTATTGACGAAACTATATTGGAGTTAACGAAATATGAAGACATCAATAAAGAGATAATCGAAGCTATACAAGGGCGGATCAAAAAGTTCTGGCACTTGTCCGATATTGCTTATAATTCACACACAACGTTCCAAATTACAGTAACATTCGCTCAAAGTAGCTTCCTTCGACTTCTATACATTGTTACATCCTCATTCTGGATTTCTGAAAGCATTGGCGATATTCTTAAACAAGTATGTCCTTCATCGCTACATGGACGGCTTTATCACTGTCTTGGATCCTTGAAAACGACCTTCCAGCAATGATAGATTTTATTTTTGGAAAGAGCCAGAAATCGCAATTAAGGAGCTAGGTTTGGTGAGTATGGTGGATGTTCTATCAAATGGATATCATTCTCATCAAGATAAGTCTGTCTAAGGCGTGTTTTGTGAGGAGATGCATTGACATGATGCAATTGATTTTGCGCCAGACTGTCGTCCTTTGTTCCCTCTGCTCTGCTTATCCCAAGTTCCAAGGCGAGAAATCTCAGTGTTATAGCTGGGTCTTCTGCAATTAACCCATCTGCTCTTTTCACTCAACGGTCGATCACACCGTCGTTGGTCTCCCAGCAAGTAATTCATCTTCAACACTCTCTCTGCTATCAGTAAAATACTGAATCCGTCTTGCAATCGTTCGAAAAGAAAGTGCATGGTCGCACTAAACCTTCACTAAAGGAATACCGAATGGTTCTCCGTGCAGGATTGCGTGATTCATGCACAAGGGATGTCGCGAGACTTTCAAAAAGCATAAAACTACTCGAGCCGTAGGCGAGTGTATTTTTACGCTTTCTAAAAGTCGAGCAACATCCCAAGTGCATAGATCACGCTATCCTGCTTGGAAAACCATTTGGTAATTGTTTTATAAAATAACTACAGTGAAACAATGACATTTTGAGAATCCCGCGATAATCCCGCGAAGGGATTTTAATTCCTTGTGCAGGATAGCCTGATCCTGCACGGCTATTGACCAATCAAATTGCATGTTTCACTGTAGTTATTATATAAAAGCTTTTCATAGATAGGTCTGGCTCGAATACCAAGTTCATATCGAGTGTAAATTAGAATCTTATGTGCTCCTTTGTGGGCTCCATATCACAGCCAAATAAGAATCTGAATAAAGCGATCTGCCAAATTCTATCATAGAAGCATTATATAAGCACCAAATTTGCACAACAACTGTGATAAAAATACTGGCCACACATTAACATAACAAAATAGAACCATAAATGCTTTGGGACTTCATTGCAGCCTCTGGTGACAGAACGTTTTGATCCGCCCTTGTAGTGATATCGGTGAGACGATTAATCGAGTATGTGTTAAGACAAATAATGCTTCGAACCCTGTAAACAAAAAAATGCAGCAAGTCTGTCTTCTGGTAATACTGAGTCTGCGACAATCAGCAGCTCTGCATCAAACCATAGACAATCCAATGTCTTCTGGATTGTCTATGATCAAACCCTACAAGGCGAAATTACCAAAGCTGACATTGAGGAAATTCTCTGGAGACCTCAAATCCTGGCAGTCTTTTTTGCGTGGGACAGTTTCGAAGCTGCAGTACACAATAATAGCGGTTCAATTACCTGAAGAGTTTGGTTGAAGGCAATGCCGCCTCAGCTATTGACGGTTTCGCACTAACCGCCGATAACTATGAATCAGCAGTTAAATTGCTCAAAGACAGATTCGCTGACCCCCAGATTATTATATCTAGTCATAGGGAGGAGTTATTGAACTCACCAGCTGTTAGTGACATACATAAGGTATTTTGAAATTAGAGGAGGGCGCTATAGAGGGAAACTGCCCTATTCATCATCAACATTGTTCTCGGGGAAAGGTCCGTCATCTGTGCCATGCTGTAGTTATTGTTCGAAGCAGCATAAGGAAAAAAGGAAATGTTTCTTAGGCCTAAGATCTGGTCATATTATAAAACATCGTGACTCTCAGTATAAATGCCAAAAGTGTGGTGGGCATCATCATGTATCAATCTGTGAGAAGAATGCCAATAAACCCCCTGCCCCGGGAGGCAAGGTAGAGCAACAATGGGACCCTGTGAGACAACAGCAAGTTAATCAACCCAGTACTAAATCAGAAACAGCACAGAAAACACAAACTGAAACATCTAGTCTGTATGTTGAGAGTAATACAGCAGTTCTTCTACAGACAGCTCAGAGCTTAGTGGGCAAAGTTGAAAGTGAATTGGTTGGAAAGCATAATGCTCGAATTGTGTTTGACTCATGTAGTCAGCGATCCTACATATCAAATAGATTGAGAAACATCCTGAATTTAGAGACGATTGAGTCAGAAAACCTACTTATTACGAAATTTGGTGATGAAGCTCCTGAAGTCCTCACAAGCAAGAGTTAAGTTCGCAGTAACAGATACCAAAGGAAATGATATTATGATGGGTGCATACAGTGTGCCTACAATCTGTAGTCCAATTAGCAATCAGTCAATTAAAGTCGCACTTGAAGAATACCCACATCTTCGTGGTTTGAATCTCGCAGATACCCCAGGTATGTCTGACGGTAGTGATGTAGAAGTGGACATATTAATAAGTGCAGATTACTACTGGAAATTCATAACTGGCACAACAAAATGTGGTGCAAAACCGGATACTGTCCGGACCTGTGATCCAAGAGAATCAGAGAAACTCTAGCTGTACGACCACCAACGTACTCCGTATTGATGCAGAACCAGTTATAACTACCCAATTGCCAGTCTGCATAGAAAAATTATAGGATCTTGAAAAACTAAGAATTCGAGACAACGAGCTTACCACTGAGTCTAAGTTTATGGAAGAAATAAACTTCAATGGAAAACAGTTTGAAATTAAACTGCCCTTTCGAGAAGAACACCTAGTACTACTACCTGACAATCATACTGGCTCTGTGAAACGGTTCAGTTCCTTGATACCCCGACTGAAGGCTAACCCCAAACTTCTACAGAAGTAAGAGTCTGGTATTGTGGAATCTGCTTCCTGGAACAACAAGTGTCTACATACTAGACCATCCTTCAACACCCTGATTTTTGATATTCTGGTTCGATTCCGCGTATAAAAGGAGCGATGCGTTCCTGAATATTGATCCAACCTTTGTTTCCAAGGTGATAAAATCCCTCTACGTGGATGATCTTGCATCTGGTTCAAATAATCCAGAATCGGCCTTAGAATTGGAGAAGAAGATTAAAACCCGATTGTCCGAAGGCAGTTTCAATATGCGCAAATGATTGAGTAACAGCAAAGAATTAATGACGGAGTTTCAAAATGATCCACAATTTTCAGAAAGTCCTCAACAACTGTCTATTTACCGAGTTCAGTAACGGAGAAAGATCAAGGATATTCAAAGTCAATCTCAGCAACTCGACAACCACCCTCGTTGTCTTAGGTCAAGTATGGAATCCCCAAGCGGTCACGTTAATAGACAATTCCCATTATAGACTAATTTTAAAACTACTGAGGCAAGGAGATACTAAAATGAGTAAAATTGCAAAGTGTGGTTGAGAAATGTTGTAAAATGCGGAAAATATAGCCTTGCAAAGTTCGCAAATTTTGCATACTTTTGTATTGCGTGCGGAAATTGCTACCATTTTCGGTCCAAATGTGGTCCAAGGCTGCAACTAGCCTTGTTGGCAAGAAGTATTGCCATAGCAGCTGCGCAGCAACAATGAGAGCAACAATCAGTAATATTAGCAGCAAAAAGAGACAGCCATGACAATTCTTCCAAGGCATACCTCCGGCACCAGTCACACTGATAAGTCAGTCGAAACGAAATACAATGTATAGTGGTCTATACATCCTATTTCATGTGAGATTAAAAATTATATAAAATAAAATGACATACTACCAGATAAAATCCTCTACAGTAGACTAAACATGGTTGGGAGGGTGGGGAAAAGGTATCGAAGCGCTAAACTTGCTGCACTAGGCAAAGCATACAATGGCAGAATGAATACCCAGACCCTTTGATCGATATGACGTCACGGACTCCCCTCAGCGGATGTAGCCTGCATAATACATCCACCGTTAACCTTGCTTAAGAATTTAACCACATTTTAATTTGCACAAAACCACATAAGGAAATCGTATATGGATTGATTGTCGACCTTCCCGGTTATTTTTGTTGGATTGCTGGGCCATGCAATAGTTGTATTTTTCGCAACTGCTCCTTAATAAATGTAGAGACTTTACACTCGAAATTTCCACCAACAAAATCCTTCAACAATTAGTTGAATCGAGTGAGATGCCCGCAAATCCTGATATTTACCCATACACCTTACCATGGTATCACCTTAGAAAATATACATGAACTTGTGGTTAGAGCTCGACACCTGAACTTTGTAGCTCAGTTGGTCAGAGCGCTGAACAGAAATCGCAGGCACAAGTTCGATTCCTGCCAGAGGGTCTATAGTTGCATTTTTCATAACTAACTGCTTCTGGTTAGGACTTAATAAATGTATAAAATTTACACCTAACATTTCAATCTACAAAATCCTTCAATATCTATTTAATTGTGTTTGTGGAAAATGCTATGATTATTTTTGTCGGAAATTTCATGTTATAAAAGTTTTGTATCAAGATTAATCTTAAAAATTAAAAGCAAAATTCAGTGTGTTTGTGGGCATTTAGGAAGCGTTTAGATTAGTCCAATTAAACGTTTTTGACACAGTGGCGACCCACCGCCCAACATTGTGAGTATTCAAAAGCGATTTTAACATCTTTCATCTTTAGTAGGTGTAATATGTCAAGTAATAGTAGGTGTAAATTACTAATATGTCATACCTAGGAATGCATGTGATATAATTATGATCTATATCAATAAACATATCGTATTACCCAGGGCTCAAATCATGCGTAAATCACTATTTTAGTCTCAGTTTTCTTCGAAAAAAACAACATTAAAGAAATACGTAGACATGTTTCTAGCTTGTCAAAAATCCAAAGTAACAATAAAATTAAAGCTTTATTCCAGTAATTTGAAAAATGCCGTGGAAACTGCGGTAATTGCCAAAAGACAGCTGTTACGTTCTAGGGCAATTTTTAACGCCATTGCCGTCGATTGATTTCAGGGAAATTCGAGGCCTGGACTATTACCATAGCACTCTGTTTGACCTGTTGGGTCCCTAAAAGCCGAAATTTTGTTCACTCTGTACAAATTGCGGTAAACCTCGATCAAAAACTCAAATCCTTTTGCTGTCTCCTATTACTCATGGATGAGTTAAGGTTTTTGTCGAGGGTCCAATGTCGAGGGTGAGGGTAAAAAGTCGAGGGTCATATAAAAAAGTCGAGGGTCATAAAAAAAGTTGAGGGTCATAAAAAAAGTCGAGGGTGGAAATTTGCGGCCAAAATAACTTGTTTAATGTTGTGACATGGAATAATCATATATGTGTAGGCAGAACTAGCTAGATTAACTTTTAAAAGATACCTTAGATAGAAACTTTATTTATACACGCTGACCCCGTCAACCGAAGCTGATTTCCACGGGGGGCATGAAAAATGTTACATGGAGATATTAAAAGAGTTAAGTTTAAAAAGGTAGAATATTAAATTATTTACATGATACGGTAGAATATTAAATGATAAAAGGTAGAATATTATTACAAATGATAAGAGGTAGAATATTATAAAAGGTAGAATATAAAATTATTTACATAATATTTTCTAAGCGATTATTTTCTAGGCCCCTTCACGCTCACAAGTTAACACGTTTATGTCTAATATGAGAACGGTCTCTTTGCTTTCTTATCAAATTAACGTTGTTACGTAGATTATCGGGCAGCTGTTTAAGGCAAAATATATTACCAATAGCAAGTTAAGATAAAAAAAAACACCTTGTGTGTTTTCTGCTAGATCTGAGCGCGGTTAGCGCAGTGCAGACATGCCACTGTTTCAAGAAACTGTTACTCGTCTCACGGCCAACATTGGCCAACCTCGCAAGCAAGTGCCTGATGCGAGTTTGAACATTGCCATTGGCCTGTTTATGAAATTATACTACGTTTAGAAACTCTTTTAAGTTAATATTTATAATAAATGCTCTTTGACTTTGCTTTTAATGAAAACAACTCCGCCTTTTTATCTACAAATGCCTTAATCTAAAGTGGCCTGTACTCATTACACGCTAGAAGACATGCTGCGTGCGTGAAACTTTTTAACCAGATCCTAGACGACCCAAACCATAAACTTAATGAGTTAGTTTCTAGATCAAATTCTCCCTTAATTCATGATTTACATAAGGCGAAATTCCATCTCACTTATGACTTAATATTGATCCTTTTTGCTGCGGAGCAATTCAATCTCACTTATTTCTAAACTAGCTTTTTCAAGTCTAATGTTACGTTTACATTTGTTTACTCCTTTTTGGAAAGTTGGCAATCTCAATTTATATATATCTATGAAACACTGAAATCACACAAACGATAGCAGCTAGATTCCGAGTGTCTGTTTATATACAAAATATATATTCTGCTATTAATGAATAATGTGCCATCGACTTATGGACATTCGCGTTTGCTTTCTCTTGCTGATTTCCATATTTTGCATCAAGTGATGTTTCATGTATACGTGGAAGCACAAGTATTGAAACAATTTGAAAGGCCTTCGGCAGTCCGGCTTCTGGTTTTTGTTCTTTAATTAAGCACAAGTTTTCAAAACGATTCGATGTTCTAATTTTCGTTCTTTTTGCATTGATTCACTAAATGGACTTTAGCTACTGTAAGTTCTATATTTTTATAAAGTTTTGGTTTCTTTTATTTATTTATTTAATATATTCGCCCAAATCAGTTTATAAAATTAATAATTTAAATAGAAAATATTTACAATAGTAAGGCTAGGAACCTTCTAGAAACCATAAGGCTTTTGTTTAAGGTCCCTAGTTACAATTCAAATAATATAATATTAATAGTTAGTGTAATACATCTGTGTATATAGTCTATAATATAATGTGGTAAATATAGCAGTAAACAGACTTGATATGAAATCTGATCTTAATTTACCTGTATGTCAATGAGACGCACATGTTTAATATCTGTCACCTCTGATTGCCCTTTAACCATTGGTTTTGCATGGCTACTTTAATATACGTATATATATTGCTTTTTCTCAGTTCCACTCATGATCACCTCAAGCTCACAGCTCATGCACTAGTCGCTGCGAGTAATAACTGTGCTTGATATAATTTGTGCTATTTACTGTAGTTCTATTTGCTTTTAATGCCCGCAGCAATCCCTACCTTGCAGGTACCCTAGTAAATAATAGATACTGCGTTTTTCCGCTTGTCATAAAAATTCCCAAAAGGTCAAACAGAGTTGCCTGTGGAAAAGGCTAGTGTTACCAATTGTTTTGCAGTATAAAGAGCTGCGTGACGGACGTTAGCTATCCTTCTCGTGAAACATTGTTAAAACGAAAGAAAATTTGCTCTTTGCAACACCTGTGGCATTATAGCAACAACTATATTTTACATCGACGGGAAAATGAAGATAAATTTGTTTATTTCCCTGCTCTTTAATCTGGTATATGTAGCAAGAGGAAATCACAAGCCAAACATTTTGTTCATATTTGCTGATGACTATGGCTTCAACGATGTTGGCTACCATGGTTCCGAAATAAAAACACCAGTCTTGGACAAACTAGCAAATGAAGGTGTTATCCTCGAGAAATATTATGTCCAACCAATATGTACTCCAACAAGATCAACAATGCTTACTGGTAGATATCAAATTCATACAGGTTTACAACATGGCAGTATACACCCTGCGCAACCGAATTCCTTACCTCTTGACGAAACTACAATCGCAGACAAATTAAGTGAAAGCGGTTACAAAACTCACATAGTTGGGAAATGGCACAATGGATATTATAAAAAGGAGTGCATGCCAACCTACAGAGGATTTGACTCATATTTTGGATATCTCAACGGACGTGAGGATTATTATACACACGTGAGAAGCGGTGGTTACCCAGAGTTATTACCGTTTAGTTCATGGAGCGGCTATGATCTGCGCAGAAATGAAACTGTAAGCACAAAAGAAAAAGGAGAGTATTCGACATTTCTATTTGCAAAAGAAGCTCAGAAAGTTATCACGAATCATGATTCCAGTTCCCCATTGTTTTTATATCTAGCATTTCAAGCAGTACATGCGCCCTTGCAAGTACCCGAACAATATATCCAGCAGTATGAGGGAGTGATAAAAGATAAGAATAGACGTACTTATGCCGGTATGGTGTCTGCTATGGACGAAGCCATAGGAAATGTAACTAAAACACTCCAAGAAAAAGGACTATGGAATAACACTGTGTTGATATTTAGCACTGATAATGGTGGTCAGGTGTATAAAGGGGGAAATAACTGGCCATTGAGGGGTGGGAAAGGAACATTGTGGGAAGGTGGTGTACGTGGTGTAGGATTTGTGAACAGTCCTTTGTTAACAAAGCCAAGAAGAGTTTCGCATGAAATGATCCATGTTTCTGATTGGTTCCCGACTCTTGTGAAGTTAGCTGGTGGTGATTTGAATGGTACAAAACCTTTAGATGGTTTTAATGTTTGGGAAACAATAAACACAGGTGAACCATCTCCTAGAATTGAACTATTGCACAACATCGATCCAGTAAAGACACCATGGTATAGTGAATGGTGGAGTCATGGTTATCAATGGTGTCCACAGGCTGCATTACGTGTTGGGGACTGGAAACTACTCACAGGATGTCCAGGAGATTCACGTTGGATTCCACCTCCGAACTCAAGTCTCAACTTGAATGAAGAAAATTATTTGAACAATGACACCAAAAAGTTGTTTTTGTTTAATATTGCCCAGGATCCTGAAGAACGACATGAACTATCTTCTCAATATCCAGAGAAAGTGAAGGAATTATTGTTGAGACTTGCAGAATACAATAGTACTGCAGTGCCAGTACGATACCCTCACCCTGATCTTGCTGCTAATCCCGCGCTGCATCATGGGGTATGGTCACCATGGGTCACCTCAGAACATACAGACATTACTGCATAGTGCAATAAATGCATGGTTGCAATAAATAAAGTTGATCTAAGATCGTTTTGAACTTGCTTTTTAGACGCGAATTTACAGATTTAAATAATATTGCAATTATGAACACTAACACTCATTAATAAATCATAAGCTTATTGGCAAATCATGTCAACCATAATATGTCACGCGCAATGGCTTTAAACCTGATAAAACACTCCTAATTAGTTTCTTTATATAAAGAATACTAATAAGGCAGTATCTGTTGTAGTCATGTCCTCATTAGTATTCTTTATATAAAGAATACTAGTAAGGCAGTGTATCTATTGAATTTGTAGTCGTGTTTGAAGCCGTTTAATAAACGAGCAGGTCGTGTTTTATTAGGTCTAAAGCCATGCACTCGCGCCGCGCGCTTGTGGCTTTAAACCTAATAAAACACTCAGTACTTAAATGGTTCCTTGAGTAGTTGAGATACAACAACGTCATGTGAATAGTGCTATCATTATAGGAAAACGGTTGAAATGAATAAAATAGTAATAGCAATTTATTTAATGTCTATTATACTGGATGTGGTTGCTCAGTTCACCCGAGGCTCATGATAAACGTACTCGACAACGAAGGTCTAAGGACGCTTTTCATTAACTCGGTCAGACAGGTCAAATTGTTGAATGGAACACAAAAGGGTTTTTTGACGAGAAAACAAAACGGGAGGACCCAGAGAGAAAACTCCTCGAAGGAAGAGGGAGCAACCTAAACTATACGTACATATACGTTTTCAAGCACACCCGCAACCTATTGTAGCAGGGGTAAAGGGTATGACCCATTTTGTTCTAATTAAATAAAAATTAAATTACGTTCAAGTGGCCACTAAAATTGTGAAGTTTTTTGTATCTTTTCTGAAAACGTGAAAATAGATAAAACTGAAATATCTTAAGATTGTAGTGTGATGCTTGCATCAAGGAAGTTAAATGAAAGCGATCATTTGGAGCTCTATATCGAAGTAAATTTGACGTCTAATTGACGTCGTGTACGTTTTCATTTAGCTTAAAACATTTTCCACTCAAAATGGCGGAAGTGACGTGTTGTGACGTCACTTGCAAGGTTGAGTATGATTTCCACTAATGATTATCTGGGTTTAGAGATCGAGGGCTTTGCGAAAAACTAACTGTGTTTTTTCTTCTACAAAAACAAAGCAATAGAAAAATTTGGCTAACGTTTGTCTATACCCAATTCGCAATTTTAGATAACTCACATACCTAGTTACTATTCTTCCAGTGTACAAAAACATGGAGCAGAACAAAGGTAACTAAGCTTTAGAATAAACTATATAAGTGAATAACTCTTATACAATTCTAATACTTACCTTTGTTCTAATAGGTTTTGTTTGTGGAAACACCACGTAAATTTATTACTGCAAAGCTTTCGATCCGTAAGCCCGGATCTTCATCAGTGCTAATAATATGCACATATTATTAGCACTGATGAAGATCCGGGCTTACGGATCGAAAGCTTTGCAGTAATAAATTTACGTGGTGTTTCCACAAACAAAACCTATTATATTTTATCACCATGCAAACATACAAAGAACTTATTACCTTTGTTCTATTATATGCTTCTGTATATCTAAAGTTGTGAACAACGATGCAACCATATAACCAACATTAGCCAAATTTGGTCTATTAAATATTACTCTTAAGAAAATCAATGAATAGAGATTATATCCATCATTGTACATGCAAGTACTCAAGCAACTTAGAAACCTAAGTCGGTGGATAATGATAGATATAAGAAACTTACCTTATTACGAATCTTTCTGGCATATGTGTCCATATCAAGTGTCTCCAGAAGTTCAAAATCATCAGCAATGAAAATGTCTTTTGTCCCTAATGGAGCTAACACCTAAATATATAAAAGAACACATGTTTATATTTATGTATTGTATTGTATTGTATTGTATGAACTCCGTACATAATGCTGGATCGTTTTTTTTTGTGAAATGATATTAAATGTTAATTGTTGCAAGCCAGAATAAAATTTGTGTACAAGACGTGTAAAGTACAGGTCTTTATTCAAAACGTTAACAGGAAGTAACATACAAAATACGCTGTGAATAAGCAGGCAGTTCCAGTAATGGATGTTAAATTACACACGTACACAAGGCAAAATAAATGAACAATAAACAGGTCATAGTAATAAGACAAAATATAATGATAGTACTTATAATTAGTGTCGTTTATACTGGGCCTGGTTGCCCGGTTCAACAGTTGAGGGTTAGTTTTTGCGGATGGAGAAAAATTTTCGAAGTACAGGACAAAAGCACATACAACAACTGTGACCAGAGTAGTCACCCATCAATAACAGTACACTAGTCGCCACCTAGCAGGCTTAACTCGGCAATAGTGGGCAGCGTGCTAACTACATGATACATCTGCCACTACACAGTACACAATGACATATCTACAACAAGCTGGATACCTACCCTGCCATTAACAATCACACCAATATCCCCTTTCTTTAAGTTCAAAACTTTATCACAGAACAACTGATGAACGGTTGTCTTAATCCTGTATTGGGCAACATTTTTCTCTAAGTTTTCTCTTAGTTTGGATATTTTGAAACCCTGAAAACATAATGAAAATTGGATGAATGTTACTATGAAAACATCGCAAAGAAATATAAGATTGGGTACCTGCTTTCGTTATATGTTTCACTTCACTAACTTAGAAAAGAGGGTTTAGTTCTAATGGACAACATCTACCTATTAGTGTTGAAATTACATTTACAAATGTGCATATGTGACATAAAAACTCGTTAAGTTTGTTTCAATTCCCATAAGTTATCCTATTTAACCAGACGACGATAACTAGAGGTGTCCGTTGGATAGAGGGTTGTCGAAAACGCATAACGAGGTCACACGTTCCTTAAAAAAACTCGTAACTCGCTGATTTTTCAAGATTTATTCTGGCCAAATATGAACTCCCCAAGCACATGCCGGTACTACAACAACCGTTTCACTATCACGTGACCTATGAAGTTTCCAACAGGGTGTGTTAACTAAAGGTTCGACTGTATTATCAGGATTTTGGCATCTCACTCAATAGAACTAAATGTTGAAGCACAGGTTCCATTCCTGCCAGAGGACCTAGGCCTAAAATTTACATAATTTACAATGGAAATCTCCATCTACAAAATATCCTTCGACTGTATTCACCCTACCTTGACTGGTGTCGCTAACTTGACGATATAGTCAATATTGGTAGTAATTGCCTCGTAATCCTCAACATCATTCAGTAATGACTTCACTACACTGACTATAGCCGGGGTGACATATGAATCTGTATTTAATATTGCTTCCATCACAAATGATAATGGATATCCAGCATTGTCATCAGCTTCAGTGTTGTGTATGACACCAACTCTGTTACTTTCCGATTTGACCTTGGCGGAAACAAGATATAAAGTGAGCTTATGTAACTTATCCTAAAGTACTATACCGTATAGAGTATCAGGCTTAACATATTTTATCTGAGAGATCAATTAGATGAAAAGCCGGATTTTGATGGCCAGACAAGGGATTTGTGTCAGGTCCTCTTTTCTTTTCCATTCACCCGCATTTAAGGAAGGGAAACAGGGCCTGATACTCAGGAAATATACATGTACCGTAGAGTTGCAAATATTTGCAACACATTGTATTGCAGTATTGCATTATACTGTAGAATCTCTAGAATTGTGTGTATAAATAAGGGAGGTTCAGATTTTGACTTGCACTATCGCTACTATTAACCAATCAAATGCGTTTAATCTGATATATACAAATGAAAGAAAAATAATAGCATTGGCTAAAACCTAAAACAACCACGTAAAACAACCGTGATTGCGTCTCTCAACAAGAGTCAGGCTTCAGTCAATGTTATTTCTTTTCTTTCACTTGCATATTTAGCGTCTATAGGAACATGAATGATTATAACCGAACGTACGTTTGCGCAGTTCGATAGTATGCAAATCATTATGGAAGCCAATGTCCCACTATTCCTACCATTTGGTCTAAAGCTGCGTTAAGGAGCTTCCGTCCTTCAGGCTGCCTTATATCAGCAATAATCCAATACGTGATCGGTCGTAACTCCATTTCTGCAAAGCAAAGAAATCATATATAAAACATTAAAGGAACTATGTAAGGCCAAATAAAAATAATAGTTGGTTTCAGGTTTCCGACCGACCTGTCAAAAATATGACCGACCATAAACATTTTATTGACATTTACCAGTAGAGATCATCTTTTCGTAAATAGCAGAATATATAAATAGTCATCAGACTCATTTGTCTACAAATTATTTTGTTTGCTTATAATTTAATCATTATCTAGTCATCTTAATCATAGTTTTACACAAAGAACAGTTGAATAAAATATTAAAAACGTACATTATTCTGACATGGCAGAAAAAAGACGAAAACGCCTTGATGCGTTTGTTTCTCGCGAAACACATGTAGCTCGCGGGTGACCCGTGTGGCACATTTGATCACGCATGACAGTTACTCATAAACAATGGCGGCGCGAGAAAGTCCGGCATCGCCGATTGTTTTTGTTATTTCAAAATGTAGCCATAAGCCTGAATCCAGAGCATATATAACCTTGAACGACGGGAAACAAATAAAGGACATATTGTGGGAATATAATGATAGGGTATGTTGCTGTGTGCCCATTTCAGCGGCAACATCGAATGACGCGATGAATATTGATAAAGGTCCTTGGACGAATATAGATATCAACTCCACGTTAACTTTTAGCCAGTTTAATTCCCTTACGTATACGGGTGAAAAAGCTGTGAAACTCACGCTTGAAAGTTTACGTACGTTTGAATATAACAGGGAAAAGCCACTGAGAGATTACAGAGACGTTCTGCAGGGGTAAAGGAAGAGACTGCCTCCTAAGCGCACATTTGCCAGGTGAGTGAATATAAAATTTGCATGGACATGCTGTTAATAAATATTCATTATTCATGCTAATCTAAATTATTATCGTTAGTTAAAATTCATGAACATGGTTCACTTGTATTTTTGAGCAATATAACTGTATTTGCTTTTTACAGTGCTGGAATGAAAGATCCATCTAAGTTAACTGGCAAAGATGAAATAATGTGATGATAAATTAATGTGATGTCATTAATTGCTGTTCAGCAAAGCTTGCAGAGGACTTAAGATGGTTGCCGGACCAGTTATCAACAAAGAAGGAGATCATTATCTTCCACTGGAAGCTGTGATTGACACGGACACCACAGACTTGAACAGACCATCTACAAAGCTAATTGAGATGTACTGTATCTACTTTACCATTTATTAGGAGGAACAACGAAAAAAACCTTCAAATTTTACAGCTCAACATGCAAGAATGACAGTTGATTGTGCAGAGTGTGGGAAACCAAGAGTAATCTTCAGTAAAAACAGATGATCTGAATGACAGCAGATAACCATTCTCACTGGGTTGGAAGAATATACATGCGGTGGGCATATCCTGCTGCCGGATAAGCCCCTGCACAAAAGTGTGGATGTCAAGCTGTCAGTAAATTGCGGTGATCCTGTAGAGTTGGCATACTACAGTTCCAAGCTGATATTCCCAGGGCTGATATTTGTTGCCATTGTGGCAGAACGGGTGCAACCCAAAACAATGCTTTAAAGGAAAAATTCAAAACAGTTTTCCCTATGTGTGCAGGTTGCATAAAAAATGGGCTTCTGCCCATAACTGCTAGACCATTTGGCAAGAAGTAGTGAAGATGTCAGGAATTTAAACGATATTTAGTTGTTGTTCGTTCCCTTGCATGTCAAGTTTTATATCTATGCAGGTGAAAACCTGATGTAAAAACAATAAAAACTAAGAGTTTATAATGCGTTTTAACTTATATTTATTGCATACTTGAGATAAAATATTTTTTTAAAATAAAATGTTTTTCCGACCTACCTACCCATATAGAACATGGCTGTGAAACCTGAAACCAACTATTTATTTTTTTTGGCCTAAGCATTATCTATATATAGGAACATCAAAAGAGGTAATTTGGTTGGGCCAAACACCGGTTTAATTTTGTATATTGGTAGAAATATGATGCAATATATGAACTACATTTTCTTGAGTGACATTTTAAATTTCATACCAAGAAATATGCTAGATGATTTGGTAAGCACAATTAGCCTTTCTCACGAAGGCCAAAATCCGCCATTTTGGGGGTACTGTCTGCCCTCGTAAAAGATTCTAGACAATTCAAACAACGTGAAAAGCAACTTTTAAAAGTTGTAACTGTAAATTTACCATTATACAAACTACCATACTAAAAGTTGTATTTCGTGCTGCGGAGACTCTCAAACGTGGGAAAGGCAGTATCTCAAAAATGGCGGAAAAATCGGCCGTGAGAGAGGCTAATTAGAAAAATAGAATATTTACCAATTTTTTTAAAGATCAGCTGGCGCCAACAGTGTTAACGGTGTTGTCTCTTTCTAGATAGACCGATCACTAGGAATACCCCCCCCCCCCGTTATTTTGCGATGGATTAGTGCTTCTCATCCACAGCTATAGAGGGCGTTGTTTGTCAAGCATCAGAAAATCCTTATTTAAGTTTACTTGATTAATGTTAGATCACACAAAAGACAGTCTTACAGTTGGAAACACGTACCATTTTTTCCAATAAAATATTTCATATTTCTACCGACAATATCAACAAGATGATCATTTCCTAGAGCTTTTGCGTCTTCAGCTGTAGTTGGAAGGTCGCCTATATTAAACCAAAATATAAATTGGTTATTGCATGCGTCAAAATGCACGAGAAAGACGTTGTATTAGTAGAAAAGCCTGTTACCGAAACGTCTCGACTAATGGGAGACATTTTTTATGATGACTTTATTTTTTGTCACGTGATCGCTTTTATATTTTTAGTATAAAAGCTGATATAATTTTCCCGACCCCCGCTAGTAACTCCAGACGAAGGGCATTCGCTCGAAACGTCGAAATTCTCCTTATATTTTTCAGGTAGTTGCCTCCCTACCAACGAAAGCTTGTGAATGTTATTGGCACAGACAATACAATATTGTAACAAGGTGATAACAACTTGTTGCAGACTTGTCACAACAACTGAGAACAAGCAGTGCAAACACATCCTGATATCTGCTTGACAACAACCTTGTTACAACTTGTTTGTTGAGATCTGTAACAACTTGCGCGTTTTACATGTGTATGTTTCAAGTAAGTGTTGCAACGTTTTATCTGCGGCTGTTCATCCTGATAGATGCGACCGTAGGCAATTTCGTCGAGTTCATAACCATTACTTATTTCTGCACATTAAAAGTATCTCAGTAAAGGCGAGACGTCCCGAAAACAGGGATGATATATCCCAATACGAAAACACTTATCTACCTGACCATGATCTACCAACAAGATCAATACGAGGTTTTGTAGAATCCTGGATGATAGTATTTAGACGTTTAACAACATTAGGTTTCTCCATGATATATTTATAGACATCCATATCATCTCGAAGTTGGCTCTACAATTAAAACACAGCGGTAAGAGTACATGTATTTTACACGTAGTTGTATTAATCCGAAGCTTTCTTACTTCAATACAAATACCAAAGTATCGTGCGAAAGTAAAAATGGCGCAGAATCTCTACTCATATACTCTTACTTAAGCGTTCTCTTCAATTTCTGGTTCTCAAACATTAAAAAGTTGATGTGAATTGAGCTGATAGTTAAATACATTTTACTAAAATGTTAAGTGGTCTTAAACTTTTTCTGTTTGCTACAATGTTGCGAAAATACGGTTGCAGCCGTGAAATGGCGGTTGCGTTGCATTTCGGTTGCGATTTAATTACAGTAGACGATCGTCGGTCTACCTATAATAATTTATGCGTATCGTCAACACAATGCAATCTTAAACGCACGACATTAACTTGTTACAAACCTTTGTATCGAGTTGGTGAGTTGATTCTTATGATGAGTGAAAGAATTAAAGTAGGCGAAATCAGGCCAACAAATGACAAATTGTCGTACGAAAAAGCAGTTGTGAAGGCCCAAAAATTAGCGGCCGATAATTTAAGACCCTGAGAATTGTTGCAATAAAATAACTTAATTAAGTTTTTAACGCTGTTAAAGCCCACACAGACCGGACGCGATTTGGCAACGCGACGCGAATTTTCAATGACATTTAACTTCAATATTTTTCTATGTTTTTCAAATATTCGGAACCACTTAAGCAAGTTTAGCTATTTGGTCTGCATATCTTGTAAATTTTTTATCCGTTGACGGTTTTATTTGTTTTTAAAAACTGAAAATTCGCGTCGCGTTGTCGAATCGCGTCCAGTCTGTATGGGCCTTTATAATTGTACTTTGCAAACCAGTAATATAACATACCGTGTATACAGCTTGTTGTAACGGTCCTGTTTGTATCATGATTTCTCTGCCAATCATTTCTTCAACTATACTGATCTAGTAGAAACGTGAAACAAACACAATTATCGCAAGAAAATGAAAATTTATAAAATTAGGGAAGCAACACCATGGGTTTGTTTCCAGGTTTCTATACCATGTTTAAATACTTCTTGCCAGGCGAAGAAACTCCAATATCGTTGGTTCAACTTACGGGCCTACGCACTAGCTACACGTCTACGCAAATGAAACAAGATTTAACGGAGTAGAATGAATCTTTCGTATAGTATATTAAATGTTTCCACAGGATGCTGGCCAGACCAAGCCAGAGGTTCATGATACATGTGCTCGACAGCTGAGGTCTAAAGGCCTTGCAATTTTTGCTGCGATTTTCTTCTTCTGATGGATGTGAACGAGTAAATAAGTTACGAATGCTCTAAGTATATGTACTCTCATCTAAACATTCCTAACTCATTCACTCGTTCACATACATCAGGAGAAGAAAATCGCACCCAAAATCGCAATAAAAATTTAAAATGTGAACGGGCCTTAAGGTTTAGTTTGTGGGTAGGAAAGTAAAGACCTGGGCCAGTTGTTCAAAGCTAGATTAGCTTAACCCTAGGTTAACCTAAAATTCAAAGCAAACATCCTGACAGCTTGTTTATAAATTTGGAAATATTTCTTCAGATATCTTGTCTGGATCGATAGGAGTTTACTTCTCTGACGTTTTGAAATAAACAGACGTGCAGAAATATACAAACCAGAACAGCAGGTTAAGTTTTAACCCACGGTTAGCGCTAATCCACCTTTGAACAACCGGCCCCTGGAGGAAAACCCTCAAACCAACCACAACTGTACTGACATGCAAGCAGATCACGTCTGTAGATGGTAGTCCCCCAATGGACGACTTTTAATCTGGGAATAACAAAGGATATTTTCGGAAAGAAGTTATCAAAATTAGAAAAACTGCAAAGTTTGGTTGCGAAATGTTGTAAAATACGGAAAATATAGCCCTGCGAAGTTGACAAATTTGTATACATTTCTATTACGTGCGGAAATTGGTAACTAATTTAGTTACCAATTCACGCACGTAATACAAAAGTATACAAATTTGCCAACTTTGAAGGGCTATATTTTCCGTATTTACAACATTTCGCAACCAAACTTTGTAATATTACTAATTCCAAGACGCTCTTTCTAGCTGTGGTGATAGATTTCGTTGTTCTTACTTAGATTAAAATTTAGTCTAAAGCGCAAGTCGTCCATTGTAGAAGGGTTTTGTAGCTGGGAATTTCGAATGTGAATTTTTATACATTTATTAGACCTAACCAGGAGCAGTTGCGAAGGTCTCCTGGCAGGAATCGAACCTGCGACTCAATGCGATTCCGGTGCAGTGCTCGAACCAACTCAGGCACAGAATTGGTTGTCGAGCTCTAACCACAAGTTCAAGTATATTTACTAAGGTGATGCCATGGTAAGGTGTATGGGTAAATATCAGGATTTGCGGGCATCTCACTCGATATAACTAATTCTAGAAGGGTATGTAGAAGGTAATGCCCTTCTCTACATGCAGTAGCAGACATAACTCAATAGTAAAGAGCAGCGTGGTAGCTGCATCTGTCATCCGTACTTTCCTATATCTATAAAGATGTTCAGATTTGACTTCCGCTACCTCTTAATCGGATAATCAAACGGATCTGATTGGCTAATAGTCCATTAATGGTAGCGATAGTCAAATGTGAACCTCTCAATTACTACCTCTTCAGTATCCAGAGGAACGCCATTCATGATAACTTGTGGAAGCTGTCGCAGTCCAATACGATCAAAGAAAAGTTTCGCAGACTATAATAAAGAATAAAGACATTTATCGAAGATCTAAATGAAAAAAAAATACTACATAAAATTAGTTACTAGTTATTTCATAGTCCTCAATTAAGTTAACGAAAGCACAGAATAATCAGAATAATACAAAGTGTTATAATTATCTGTACGTGGCTTTAAAAAAGAACAGAAAACACACGATAGTGATACGTTATGGGATCGTTACAGACAAAAAAAACTACTGAATTCAACTATTTGGTGTAAAGGCTGATTTCCACTGTTGCGTTTTCGTACGCATGTACACGCACGTAAAACTTGGAATCCGTCTAGTTTTTTAAATATTTACAAATAAGTTAACAAATGCATACTAAAACTTGCGGAACACTAAATTCTGTTGCTTTATTTATTTGGTTATTTGTATAGGTAATCATGCGACGGCGAGTACAATGATTACTTGTTTATTAGCATGACAAAATTGGACAATACTCAATGTCAACATCATATTGTCTCGCCAAAGCCCAGTCCTGACAGACTTTCAACCAAAATTTGGAGCTTTTGTTCATATTTTCATTTAGTTCTTTTGCTTTAAGTTCTTCTAGGGCAATTTCATTTGTGTTTAAATACCTTTCCGCCATTTTGTTTGTTTTGGGAAAATCATTAATTGTACTGCAGTACAATTAATGAAATAATTGTCCTTCTCTCAACCAATCAGCATCCAGTAATTTTGTCATGCTAATAATAACATAAGTAACATTTAAATGGTTTAAAGTTTTACGTGCGTATATACATACGTATGAAAAACGCAACAGTGGACATCAGCCTTAAATCACCTGTAGCAATCCAAAAATACATCACTTTCATTACTATAACCAAACTGTTGTTACACTTTTCCAGAATAGCTAGTACCAGCAATCCATGTTCAACAGATAAAAGTTTCAATATCTGCTATAGTTTATTGAAACTTTAATTAGGTTATTTCAAGTTTAACCTTGGTGAGTTCCCCTGCATGCCCAGTTGATAGACGTGCTTCCTTCCCCAGACACCGAGTGAACCAACCTTTCTCAAATCATCATGGTCAGTATTTGGTCCTAATATGTCGTCAGCTTCTTCTTGACTATATTGTTTCTTAAACTGAGTATATACTTCATCTGCTGTAGGGATACCATCGCTGTTGGCGTACAACTGAAATACAGAATGTTATAAATGAACTATATATAATTGGAATGATCAGATTTTGACCAAGAAAATGTCCAAAGGGAGGCCCTCCCAAGTAGCGAAAAACAGAGAGAGAAGTTTACGTTGCCCCAGACTCCTCCAACTCTCTGTGTGGCTCCGCTATTTGTTGGGACTTTTATACGAATCCAACCACCATTCTCTTGTTATAGCATGATCACACTCCCGTCTATGTTCACTTCCTTCATCTCGCATAAGCAACTTAAAATTAGGGGTATTAAAAGACTATCAGAGGATAACCGTTTATTATAAGTAAACGCATGCTTTGAGGGAAATTAGTGATTAAATGTCCCCGCAAACCGAGGGAGGTTTAGTAAACCTCCCGAGGTTTGTGGGGACATTTAGGGACTTTTACTAAACCTCCGAGGGACTTTTACTAAACCTCCCGAGGTTTGCGTGGACATTTAATCACTAATTTCCCTCAAAGCATGCGTTTAGTTTGTAAATACATGGTAGCCGAGGGAATTGCGCGTGTTATGTTGCCTGTTTTGAATGCTGTTTGATTGTCTTATGATTGTGGTAAGAACACTTTTCATATGTACGCACGCGCAGAAACACATCTCCGTGTTCATTCTTTTTAGTAAAACTGTCTGTACCAGTGTTGGTAGTACCAATGTGAAAATAATGTTCAAGATTGCGGAATAAAAGCTGGCAAAGTGATTGTTCGAATGTGTACGGGACGGTGTCGTCAGATACTGTCCATAGTTGTGCCGATGATTTTCGATGAGGTACAGCTCTCCAATCAGAGGTAATGAGGTATGCTTTTGTCTTCTAAATAAAATATCCCTCATCAAACATGCAGGGGAAAATTAGAAGACAAAGAAATCCTTTGTTTTCAACTAAATATCCCCGTTTCCCGGGGAAATTTAGAAGACAAAAGCGTATGCATGGGTAATGAGGGAAATACGTGATTAAACGTCCCGGTTGAAACAAAAGAAACCGAGGCCACCATGTTTTTACTATAATTATGGTGCAAGTTTTACTACGATCGCATCGCTCGCACAGGATGGGTGATCCAGGAGTGATCGATCGAAGTCCTCTTTCTTGTACGTCTGCGGGACTAACGTGAATATAGGACAACTTTCAATCTTTCACGATGTGTCCGCGAACATGAAGCGGGGCAAAGACTATCATGGTGGAAACCTACATCGTACATTCAACCAGGTTCATCGAGAGAAGGCAAAGCGACGATGGTAAACGGCCTTCAGGCTGGGTACTTACAAACTTTTATTATTATCAATTACACTGGATTAACTCCCGCAACCGTGCATAATTCGCTATTTTAATCATGCAAATGCCATAGAAAGTTTGAATAAACAAGAATTTTGCAATGTAAGAAACTTCTTCAAGGACAAAGTAAATCGAGATAAGTGTTACTATACCCTGGTTACAAATGCGAATGCGGCATCAGGACCATCATCATTATTAATAAAATAAAATGCTCGAGCAATGCCAACAGCAGCATCCGTTCTTCCATCAACATTATCGTCTGTTTCAGTGACTACAACTAGACCAAACCTGAAGAAATGTAATATATGTATAATTACACTTGATCAGGTTTCATTGATGAATGTCAGCAACCATCACGTTAATCAACGTCACAAATGTTTACACTGACAGGATAGTGGCGGACACTAGGGGACAAGTGGGGAAACCGCCACTCCCTCCATCCCAATAATTTTTGAAAGTCTTTGATGGTAACGCAATAACTGTGTATAACAAAGCTTTAACAATAACTTTTCAACCATCAAAGCATTGATAAGTTACATTTAACAATTATAATATAGCATTTGTAAATTCTGAACGCTGATTGGCTAAGACCCGTGTTGATATAACTCAATGTCAACACGGAAACGTCGGAAAATTTCTTTCTTTGTGCTTCTTTATGCTATATTATATAACAAATATAAAACCTTTTTTCCGTATTGATATATATAGGTTATCATATAAGGGATGAGGTGATATCAGTTTTATCGCTCGAGGGATGATATCACAATTGTCACGAGCGATAACCTATATATATCAACACTCGTGGAAATTGGGAAAACGAGAAATTGCGCGAAAACACTCCGTCCTTCGGGCGTCGTGTTTCCACACAATTTCTCGTTTTCTCACTTTCCACTCGTGTTGATAAGTTTAACTGTATATCAACACAGAAAATGTTTTATATTTGTTAAATCATAAATATATATTAAATTATATATTGCATGAACGTTAAGGCATAAAAAGTTTAAATAACTAAGATATGAAGCTACCAAAGGTGGTCATACGTTATCAACCTAAATTCGCCCACCCAATATTTCGCGACGCGTCCGGCATTGTGATAGGACCAAGAAAAAAAACCTACATTTCTCAGTTTTACTTATGAGCCAACAAATTCAGGACTACTGCAGTTGTGTGAGCCTCGAAGTCCAAACGTTGATATCTTGAAGTTTGTGATTAATGCAAGCAAATTGACGTACCTGATTGGCATTTGGTTTTGAATCATTTCATCAGCAATGCTGATAAGTTCAGCAGTTGTAGACGCCACAGGATCAACACAGAGTACCTGGAACAGAATGACATCACAGACTTTTCCTCTCACAATATTTTCAAACGTTTTGGTATACATACTAGGGACGAGTGACAATATTTTCTTTAAAAACATAGCTGTTTAATCAGTTAAGAAGCTGAGCTTTAACAATCGCTTTTCAGGCTTTTCCTTTTTTATTGTTAATGTGGTTTTGAAAAGCACTGGTCGGGAACAGATTTTGCAGTACAATTATAAATAATGAAAACGCAGTCTTCTTCGCAGTATTGTAAAGTGTACATGTGAAGTTCAAAAATATACGAAGTAGTAGTGCATGACTTACCAAATTGAATATATTCTTTGCAATGTATCTCAGCATGCCCATGAATGTTGGACGCAACAACTAAATACGAAAATCCAACGAAAAATGACACGGGAATTGCAATATTTAACAACCATGCACTGACGTGAACGTATAGAGAACAAAGTCCAAAAACGAACATCATGAGAAACCCAAGACATGTACTATATTTACAACACGAGCGGCTGTGTTGTATCGGGTATACAAACTCAAGCGAAACGTCTTGATGATTCGTATTCTTCAACACTTTGAAATAAATAAATGACATTTGGTGAGAAAATTCAACTTAAAGTTTATGTAAATGCACATGCATGACTCTGTATCAGATGTCTCTGTATCAATTGTTTAGTAATAATGTAAACATTTTATATAATAATTGGTTTTTAATTTTTCAACAAATTGTTGAAACATATTCATAGAAAAACGGTAGTTATCCGCCCACACGATAAACCAGGGATCAACATGCAGTAAGGTCAGAAAAGCTATTAGGAAGCGAAACAGACTGCTAAAAAAATATTCTAGACTAAAAACATCGGCATCTTGGGAAAAATAGAGTAGAAAGAAATTATACCACAACATTAATAAGATCAAATAAAGCACATTACTATGCAAATTAAATAATAAGCTTCAGGAACCCGAGGTGGGCTCAAAAAAATGGTGGGGGATTGTTAAATCTTTATATCGGCAAAACAAGCGCGAAACGGTCCCAACGCTCATGAAAGGTCCAAACATAATCAGCGATGCTAAAGAGAAAGCTGAAGTATTGAATGATTATTTTTGTAGTCAGAGTACCATTGATGATAGTGCTGCGACTATTCCTTTTCAGTCTTCTGTCATTTTGTCAAACGTGATTGCTACTGAATATGAAATAAATAGCCTCTTACGTGTAGAAGATATTAGTAAAGCATGTGGTCCAGATGGTATAAGCAATAGAATTATTAAGATTTGTGCAAATGGTATAACCAGTGCTTTTACGCATTTAGTTAACCTTTCACTGTCGTCAGGAGTTTTCCCTGAGCAGTGGAAAGCAGCAAATGTTATTCCATTATTTAAAACTAAAGTAGATCGTGAGTCAAAGTTGAATTATAGGCCGATTTCATTGTTAGATTCATTATCTAAAATAATTGAAAGAGTCGTTTTTACAAGACTTTATAATTTTTTGTTGGATATTAAATTTTTAAACCCATTGCAATCAGGCTATCGGCCAGGTGATTCGACAGTAAATCAACTAGTATATTTAGTACATAAGATCCACGAGGCATTTGAGCAAGGCAAAGAAGTAAGAATGGTTTTCATTGGCATTAGTAAAGCGTTTGACAGAGTTTGGCACAAGGGTCTTTTACACAAGCTTCAATTAATTGGTGTCGGGGGCCCTTTATTGAGTTGGTTTGAAAGTTATTAGGGGTCCGTACTTGGCCCATTGCTTTTTTTTATTTATATAAACGATATCACCGAAAATCTTGAATCCTATTCTTTATTATATGCTGACGACACTTCTTTGTATGATATTGTTGACAATCCAGACACGTCTTCAACAAAATTGAATAATGATCTTATAGAAATAGAAAAATGGGCAAAACGATGGCTTGCTACAAAGAAGACTGAATGCATGACTTTTTCAGTTATAAGACTTAAACCATGCACCCCATCCTGATCTTTATTTTGCAAACGAGAAAATTTGTGAAGTCTCGCAACACACTCATCTTGGCGTTAAACTCACAGCAAACCTCTCCTGCATGAAAAGCCCATATTGTAAATATTTTTGAAAATGCTAATAAAAAGTTAAATATGTTAAAAGGCCTGAACTTTAAAGTGAGCAGAGACACTCTAGGCAAACTATATAAATCACTTATTCGTCCTATTATGGAGTATGCGGACGTATTGTGGGACAACGGCATAGCCAGTGATTGTGATTTATTCGAACATGTACAATATGAGGCAGCTAAGATTGTAAGCGGGGCAATAAAAGGAACTAGTGAACATCGTCTCATGCAAGAAGTGGGATGGGAAAGTATGTCTACTAGAAGAAAAATCCATAAGCTTATTTTATATTATAAGATTGTAAATAACTTGAGTCCAACTTGTCTTAAAGAATTACTTCCTTTACAAGTCTACGAAAGAACAAACTATTCTTTAAGAACAGTTTCGGACTTTTTTCTTTTTAATAGTCGCACTGGACGTTATAAAGGATCCTTTTTCCCATCTGCTGCAAGACTGTGGAATAGTATAAATACTGAGACGCGTTCGCTAGTTTCACTCGATTTCTTTAACTAGGGATCCAAGGATAGTGTGAAGTTTCAAATTTAAAAAGGCACTGCAAGAACTATATAGGGTCGCCGACAACCTAGAAAAGCTTGATGGCTTACACTACGAAATAAACTGTTACCAAAGGCATTTCATCTCATTATTTATTGCTTTTAATACGCTCGGCATACGAGTAGCGTGAAGTTTGAAACAAACACATCAGAACGTGCCTTGTGAAACTGATGCAATTCATCTATTTATTGTGTCACCAACAACCAAATTTTGCATATTCTAAATTTTCATTTGCATTTGCAGCTGTCGCTGAAAGCATCCCCACGAGGCTACTGCTATGCTAAATTTATCTAATAAACTGTAATTGAAATAGATGTATAAGATATGTTATGAATAATAAGCACTACGTTGTTACATCATTAAAAGACGCATTTTATCCTCATCCGTTCCGTTTGTTATCCGCATATCCGTTCCGTGGATCCGCTCCATCCGCCTCCGCATTTTAACTTAATTGTGACATGTTTCACAATAACAAGTTTCATTGACCTTTGACTTTTCCCAGTGTGACGCGTGTCTATTTTCAGCTTTTCGCATGTGTTGAGTATAAATATCACTTTAGATTTCAATAGTTTCACAGTTATAGCAGTGTTTTTAAAACATTTTTGACAAGCTTTGATACAGTTCTGTGTACAGAATACTACAGATTGATTCTCGTAAGATCTGGTAGAGTTATCGTTGCACTGAATACGAGTTTGCACCGTTGACAACGGCGTTGTGCTAGACACTAGACAGTAAACAAAGACAAGGTCCGTGAATGTACACGTTGGCTACATGTACCTCCTTGCTTTTTTCTTCTATTGCATAAAGCTTGTTGGCGAGCCAATTAAGCGATTAGCGATAACATGTTGGCGATAACACCTAAACACGTTGGCTATCTCCTCGTCTTTCTTATTTATACAACAAGCTCTGACTCAACTGATTCCTTTAGTCTCGTAAGTTTTTTTCTTCGTAAACGCCGTACAAACGTTTACCCGCTTCTGTTTAATAGTTGTTTATGCTTTATTGATCTGATACAAATCTGATGCAATTTTTCGCTCTTTGTACTGCATGAGTATAGCCATCTATTCTGTGATGTAGCACCTTATACAGTCAATGAGAATGTATAATGAATACACGGTCTAAATAATATCGACGGTAATGCATAACATCAATTTATATATTGTATTACTATTATTGCGTAGAATCTCAAAGATTTACTCAATATTCATGTCTGAAATCTTTATATACTTGAAAACAACACTGTCTCGCTTCTGCCTACGTACTGTACCCCTGTATAATGAGAATACCGTGAAAATAATATCGGCACTTAAATGAATGCCTAGAATCAAGATATTCGACTCAATATTTACGTCTGAAATGTTTACACACTTGACTGCACTGTCTAGGCGGTCTAGCTCCTTCCTAGCTCTGTATAATGAATATACCGTCTAAATATTATCGGCACTTAATTGAACGCCCGTAATGCATAAGTTCAATTTATATATTGCGTAGATTTTCAAAGATTTACTCAATATTCACGTCTGAAATCTTTATACATCTGAAAACAACACTGTCACCCCTTCCTAGCATATCGTCACGCCATCGTGATCTACGGCTTGATAGCGCATGCGCATTTGCGCTACTAAAGAAAAAATCGGGTGTTCCGGGGTAAAGATCCGTTACACAACATGAGAAGCGAATGTTCTAAAATTTACAAAAAAATACAATAACGAAAGCGATTCCTCGAAATTTTTGTGAACTTGGCAAAAGGATAACAGAATATGTAAATAAGTTAACTGAAATTGCCTAAATAACCTTCAAAGTACTGACTAAGTACAATAAATCACTACGAACATAAATCGTATACACCCCCCGGAAAGTTTACTCCCTGACTGACTGATTCGTGTGAATTCGCCAGCCATCACAATAGTGTGAAGTGAAACTTCACACTAAAAACGCTAGCTTTAGTTACCATTTTTGACTTACCTGTTTCAAATGTTATTTATAATTTATCTAATGATAGATTTTCTTCCGTTTATCACACTCGCCTGCGCTTAGGTGCTTGTGCATTAAATTCTTATCTCTTTAAAATAGGATGTAAAGTATCCCCAGTTTGTACGTGTGGTTTTCATACTGAAACTATAAAACATTATTTTCTTCGTTGTCCAATTTTTGCTGCCCAAAGACAGAAACTGCTCTCCTCTGCTGCTCAGATGTTCGCTGACGATTGGTCAAGAATGAACGACGATCAAATTGTCGAAATGTTTTTGCATGGATCATCTTCATTATCATTAGAATCAAACAGAGAGTTATTTTCTCTTGTTCAGTCTTATATAAATGAAACAAAACGTTTTCATTTGCACGATTCTTGACTTCCGTCAGTTCTTTATCTTTTCCTTATATACTGGCATGTTATTTAAACATTTTGCAATTGTAAGAAGTGAGCCCCCTAGATGAGCGTACGCGCTCTTGGGGCAAACTTTGTTTGTTTAAACAAATTAAAAATATGTTTAAATAAAAAATTTAAAAAAACTCCTTCACGGACATGATTTCGTTTGTATTTTCTTCATCATTAATGAGTTTCACAAGTATTAAAACAAGACTACAAACACAAACCAAACTGTACACAAACAAACTCGTGCCTATATAATCTCATTTTAATCCATGTTTTTCTCAAGATGTTCATTTTAGGACTTTGTTTTGTATAATTATACATATAATTATAATTGTATCTTTTAAAACTGTCGGCTGGTACCCCTTTTTACTACTTAAAGCATGAGCGGCAGTGTTTTATCAGATATAAAAATACGAGGCGAAGCCGAGCATCTTTAGGTCTGATAAAACACGCATTGCGAATGTTTTAAATTGCTTAAAAAACGATCGATCTGGTAAGTTCATTGGCGAAGTAATTTTCAAAAAATACGTTGTGTTTGTCGAGAAAATCAAAGTTAAAGTTTATGTAAATCAAGGGAAATCTCTATCACATATAAAGATACGACGCGCTTATGATTTTTCTTTATGTTTCCCTCATGAATTATTAATGATTTTTGAAGTACTATTTAAAACGACCATTGTGGCAAAACTAACCTCAGTAACTGAAGATGGCCAGTCGCGATACTGCGCATCACGTTCGAGATCATTGACAAACTACAAGAAAAAATATATATTAGGTCATAAATAGATTTTTTCTAGCGGCCGTGGTCCCTCTTCCGATTTGTAGGGCTGATTTCAAATTCCAAATAAACTGATATTTGAAAAAATGTTATAAATGTCATCCGACGATATCAACAACTGACATTAAATGTGTCTTTTAACATTTCGGAAAACCAGAAATAAGCCTGATAAATTGCAGTGTGCATGTAAAGTTTATTAGCGTAACTCAAATTACTGACATATAATGTACGATGTTCTTTTTAATTATGTGGTTGCTCAATACACCTGAGGCAGAGGCTCATGATAAAAGTAAACCACAACTCGACAAGTAAGACCAAAGGGTTAGTTTTTGGTAGGGGAAGAAAAAGTAATCAAACTATATTTATACGCGAGATAACAAGTGCAGGGTGGTCACCCCATCCTAAGTATAATATCGTACCTATACTCAGAAAGCGCGTTAATTGTAACTGTCACACGAACTTCCCACACGAGGTTGCAAGTATATTATAATGTTGTACATACAATGACTGAATGTCTCATATTGGTAAAAGTACCAAGACATATATCAGACAGTTAAACCACCTGAGGTAGCAGTGTAGTACATATTAACGCATTACTCACAATGACAGAATGATGTCTCATATCAACCGCATAAGTTTCCTCATCAGTTTCAACTGACATCATCAACATATTTGCTAAATCTTCACCCTACAGAAACGAACCAATAAAAAGTGATCACAATAAAATTAAGTAGCATTCACCTCAAAGTCAGGAGTCGTGTGTGACAAGAAATGCCAAATACTGAACTACAGTATAATATTAAGGTGGACTTCAATGATCTGGTTTCTTGCACTTCACTTGGTGGTATTATTATTAGAATGCTGTTCTTAGGGTTTGTAATCCAAGTGAATATATATATACATTTTAAGACCTGACCAGGAACGACTGCGAAAAATGCAGCACAAGGTCCTCTGGTAGGAATTTAACCTACGGCCCTGCGATTCCCGTGAAGCGCTCTAACCAACTGAGCTACAGAGGCCAGCTGTTGAGCTGTAACCGTAAGTTCATGTATATATAGGTGATCGGGTGTGCGGGTTGTGATAAGGTGGACTTGAATGACCTGTCTTAAAATGTATATATACTTGAATTACAAACCCTAACAACAGCATTCTAATAGACGACTAGTATAATATTAACAACTACTATATAAACGATGCTGGACAATGCAGGGGACAATGCAGGGGACAATGCAGGGGAAGAGGGCATGATGAGAGGAGGTGTGAATGTTGAAATGGATCCTAGGAATTATACTGAAGGACAAGGAGTGGAAAGATCAGAAGAAGATTTGGAGTAATAAACTTTCCAACGAACGTTAGAGGAATAAGTTGGAGATGATATGTATCAAGAGGTGAAGGAGCTGGTTAGAAACATTATGAAATAAAAAGAAGATGTGGGGTGTTATTACAGAGAACGTGAAGAGAACAAGGCTGAGAATATTCGCATGTAATATAGGAGAAGACGAAACAGAAAGGGAGTCGATAAGAGACATTATGGAGCGGCCAGAATTTGCGGGTATAAAGAGTGACAAGATTCCTCACCTTAACTCCAGTACTGGATAGCCTATCAAGTACTTTTCCTTCATCTCTTAGAAGATCGAGTAAGCTACAATAGAAAATGAAATATCAAGTAGTAATATATGCAATAAAAAAGTAAAATGTAATTTTTACTACGGTCCAAATTACATGCACATTACAGTGCAAATCATGTTAAAGACATTTACCTGAAGGTATTGAGATCTTCAACAGATATTTGCAGACCATTGATAAAGAGCTCCGTACTACCTGGACTAATGTCAAACTTCAGAAATGCCTAGGGTAGAATAAAAATCAGAAATAAATACTATGTAGCTTTCTGTGGCCTTCAAAACTAAATGCTCGAGTGCATCACTCCGAACTACGTTTACCACATATCTACCACCATACTCCTTTACCAGCAGACAATTTCGCAAAATATTAGATGAAACATACTCCGAATATTAATATCTTATAAACTCATGATTCGAGCTATTTAAACAAGACAACAACATTCAAGTTAATACTTCAACTTCAGGTTTGACAAAGACTTTGAAATATTAAAAGTCACCATACAACATCAAATTTTGAAACGAGATATTTACCTGTTGGTTTCTTAGTATTTCCTTACGCATATCTTCACTAACTTTGGTCTTGACCAACGATCTTTAAAGAAAGAAAGAAGGAACGTTACCTTGTTTATAAAAACAAGCTAAATATAAAGAACAACATAAAAATATCTTTGTGTTCTGTTTCAAATAGACAACTTGCATGTTAGACTAATTTTTGATTTACGAAAATGTTGTAAAATACAGAAAATATAGCCTTGCGAAGATTGCATATGTTCAGTACGTTTGTATTACGTGCGGAGATTGTTACCATTTTGAGCCGAAAATGGTAACGATTTCCGCGCGTAATACAAATATACTGAAAATATGCAAACCTCACAAGGCTATATTTTCTGTATTTTACAACATTTCGCAACCAAATTTTGCAATTTTACTAATTTCATTATGCTCTTTTTAACTGTTGTTTGATTCCCTTCTCTTTACTTAGATTAAAATTTAGTCTAACATGCAAGTTGTCCATTGGATCATCAGATTGGCCGCATTCGCCACATGCACAAAGAATTCGAGGGAAACTTGACTAGATGCATGAAATAGTTTGGTCTTGATGAAACTTCACTCCAACTAGACTAATGATTTAGATAGAAGTAGCTACTATGTACATGAATAATGTTGAAGAGTTTCTCATATGCAAATGCAACTTTGAATGTACATTTTATACTGTAAACACCAGGATTTTGGTTCAGTATCATCCAACATCCCGGTACTATCCTGGTACGATCCAAAATCCTGGTACTATCCTGGTACTATCCTGGTACAATCCAAAATCTTGGTGTCTGCCCATTCATCTTACGTTGGCATCACCTTAGTACATATACATGAACTTGTGGTTAGAGCTCGACAACTGGACTCTCTGGCTTAGTTGGTTAGAGCGCTGCACTGGAATCACAGGGTCGCAGGTTCTCGATTCCTTCCAGAGGACCTATAGTTTTGCATTTTTCGGAGTTCCATCTACATATCCCTTCGGAACAATTTTATACTGTATCTTTTTAGACCTAAAAGCTGCGAAAAATGCAACTACTGTATCTACTGTATATGTCATGTGGCAGGAATCGAACCTACAGCCCTGCGATTCCGGTGCAGTCGAAAAAATCGTGAAATGGACATACCTTGCTTTTGATGGCAGATTTTGACTTATATCTTGAAGAACATCCAGAGCAGCATCACCATCAGCTGACATTACACGTTGTGCAGATTGAAAGCTAAGATCTAGATAATTATTAACAACGATTTACACTACACAACTTTTGCCTAAAGCTGGCGCATGCAACCCGCTCACAACTAGAGTTGTACTGTCTAAATCAAGCACAAAACTCACCTATGTTGTGGCAAAAGTTGTGTAGTGTATAAATCTTTACACAACCAAGCAGCAATATTGGTATCGTACATGTATCAAATAAATTAATTTATTATATAAACATAAGTGTTATATAGAGTTTTTGGCCACTGAGAAAAATCGTATTTAAACACACGTAAAAAATACATATTTTTACGTGTGAAAATATATCATTTGTTGCAAAACGCATTGCCACGGACGTTTTATTGTTTTTCACTGAATTTTGTTTATATAATAAACAGAAAAATACATGGGTGCTTGGAAATACCAGATTTATTTCTCGTGTTGAACATGATATCTCACTCGTTCGCTGCGCTCACTCGTGAGATATCATGTTCAACACTCGAAATAAATCTGGTATTTCCGCGCACCAATGTATTATTCTCTTTGGGTGAGTTTGGAGATGAATACAAAGAAAAACTCTGGTACTCTGGTCAGCTGAACAGCTGGTGTTTATGCGATCATGATCATCATGCACTTCTATATTCTTTCTCTTGTTTCTTAAGTTATCCGTAACGGTGGTCAAGACACCCTACCTTGTAACTGCCAAACTTTAAGTGGGGCCATCACTTGGGAATTTTCCTTCAAATGAGATTTCAGTTGATCTAGCTGCTCGTTCAAATCTGGATGTAACTTTCTGTTGGGAAAACAAACAAAAACTTGGGATATATCGATGCAATCTAGGGATATATCGATGTAATCTTGGGATATATCGATGTAATCTTGGGATATATCGATGCAATCTTGGGATAAAAGGAACTCTGGGTTCGTTCTGGGTTTCAGTTCTCGTCAGTCAGGAACAATGCTCTTTGTTTTGAGTGAAGATCTTTCTTCCCAGAGAGTCGGTAACTTCCAAATCATGTATTTCGTTCTGGTTAACCGACACCTAGAGTTGCTTTATTAACTTCCACGTTATTGAGTAGCAACATATGAGTAACATATGTCTCAGTTATTTTTGTGTGTGTGTTTTGATGTTATGTACTCAGGTGAATAGAATGTTTTTGATGTTACTCTGAGTGCATATCCACACCGGGCAGGCTGAAAATTTAGCCTGACCACGGTCAATGCTCTGCCAACTGAGCTACGAGGATAAGTCTGTTCGAGTGTGTGGTATTTTGGAACTAAATCTAGTACCTTCGATACCAATGTGTTCTATGATCATGATATTTTTGTCATAGAACACATTGGTATCGAAGGTACTAGACTTAGTTCCGAAATACCCCACACTCGAACAAACTTGGCCTCGTAGCTCAGTTGGCAGAGCATTGGACTAGTATCCCAAAGGTCGCGGGTTCGATTCCCACCGTGGTCAGGCTAACTTTTCAGCCTGCCCAGTGTAGATATACACCCAGAGTAACATAAAAAACATCATATGTCTCAGTGTTAAATAACTTGATGAAGAACAGTTAAAAGTTTTTAACATTATAACATCAATAGTGCCGTTTTTAAGGAATTTTAAAGGTAATATTTTAAAGGTATCCCATTACGAAATTTTGCTTTCTAACTACGTCCTAGTAGATATCATATTGGGTTTAATTCTTTACATGTAAGTAAAGTACCTTAATTTACCAAACAGAAACCCATCAATATCGTTTTCCTCTTCATTTTCTTTATTCCCAGTATTATCGTCACCACTCTGTATCTTACTGTCATCTACTGCTTTATATTCCGTGTTCTTGACAGCCAGTTCTACACCATACCCAGATAGACGTACTTTATCCTTCGATACCGTCTGAAATAAAAATGGGATCGAAGAAAGTGATATGTGCCAGCAGCATCAGTTCTAAATTGTTCTTCCTATAGTGTGAGATATACTGTACCATATTGTGCCACTACAGGAGAAAAAAGATGTGACTTGATAAACCAACGGTACCTGGTACACTAAACAGGAAGCATTCTTCTCACATACAACTGGGCGAAATTATCCTCAAACAACTGCATACTGCAGGAATGGAACCCCAGTTGCAGACGTAAACTTGTCACTTCTCGTGTTACTTTTACAGCAAGTATCTTAGCATTCACACAGGTATCATACAATCATATTGATATAGTAATGTTTGTGCAGGTCGGAACGCCCTATGTCTATTTCACTTTACTACTCATTCACCAATAAACGTTTCCCATTGTGCTGTAATCAATTTTCTGCATTGTGCTGTAATCTCTTCATTATCTATAGAGTTCGCGACATTCTTTCGAAAAATATTAAACTTAGTTTTAAGTTTTGTTCGAAAAAAAACTCAATTCTTGTCCATGTCCGTATTTCGCACATTAAGACAAGCTATGGCACAAAACACATGGCAAAATAAGCAACACAACAAAAAAGTCCGAAATAAGGGAAACAATATTAACGGTTGTTTAGCGCAAAACGGCAGGAAACAAGGCCTGGGACGAGGTTGTGAAACTATCTTAAGAAACGTCCATTATACTCACATAGAGTGCCTGGGCAGGTATCGAAGAATACAAATTAGTAACATGTGTGTATGATACAATAACCTGAAAAATGTGGAAAGAACTTCGACGTTTCGACCCTTGGTCTGCATGGAAGTTAGTACATTTTCCAGGAAGTAACAAAATATGTTCAGTTCTACCCACCTGAACATAATGTCGAAGTAAATATCGTATCTTTCCCGAGCGTGCAAGTTCCTTCAGTTTTTCATGAAACACTCCGAATGTTGCTGTACCAACTTCACCATACAATATAGCAGTGACTGGATTATTGTGACTTGATGGGTACACATGGTCGAAGGTGTAGGTGTAAATATTGGAGCTGAAAATTCAAGGAAAAATAAAAGGTATTCAGCTCAAAAACGTAACTTATTATTTGTTCTAATTTCGCCTACTTTGTCTTCAAGCAAAATTTTATGTTTAAGAAGTTACAATGCAAACTTTATTTTAAGTTTTCATGTACATATACACACATGCATATATATGTACTTTATTATCTTTCCCCAAAAGAGGCTTTTCTAAGATAATAACATGTTTACGATATATATATATAGTTATAGTTCATGCAAAGTCCAAAACTGACAATACGTTTGATTACTATGTAACTAGAAATGTTACGTTGTTTATTATTTTATTTGGGGTTGGGTGTGGGGTGGGGGGTGAATGGACAATCGGAAATAAGATAAACTAAGGCATCGTTTAAATGTCCCTATATTGACGGAGAGATATGTGCAGGAGCCCATCAAGCAGGAATTATGCACTTATTAAAAGCCATAGTTGCACTGCGCGATAGTATAGTTGCATGAGTACAGAGTAGTCACAGGACGCCGTTTTATACGCGAATATTTTTAATGCATTGAAAACAGTAGTCATGTTAAGAACATCACCTTTCTTGGTTGCTGTCGATCCATCTAACTGCTTCGTCTAAATCACAAGTGACTTGAGCACTAACTTCAATAAATATTGCACATTGTGGCACAGTTAATTGTTTAGATACCTAACAGAGAAACAATAACAATGTTATGTATAAACTGGATGTTTTAATGACCTATTACCTAATAAACAAAATTTTGATCTAGAGCATCACAAAATTAGCAATATTCTGAAGTTTGTTGCGAAATGTTGTAAAATGCGGATAATATAGCCCTGCGAAGTTTGCCGTTTTTCAGTCATTTTGTATTACGCACGGGAAATTGATACCTTTTTTCAGAAAGCGGTATCAATTTCCCGTGCGTAATACAAAATGACTGAAAAACGGCAAACTTCGCATGGCTATATTATCCGCATTTTACAACATTTCGCAACGAAACTTTGGAATATTACTAATTTTGCATGTGATGCTCTTTCAAGCTGTGGTGAAATTTTGTCTAGACTTGTTGAGATCAAAATTTTGGTCATTAGGCAATAATTAGGCAATAGATGGTAATTAATTACTTTCTTTACTGAAGTAATTTGTAACGTAATTAATTACATTTTGAAGGAAACGAGTAAAATTTTCTTAAAGTAACGTCACGTTACTTTTCAATTTTACTTCAATCTCTCACAACATTTATTGCACATAATCTAAAAAGTAGTAAAACGTTTTTCTAGGCTACCTGCCTTAAGAACTAGTGAACTACTAGCCTCCTCCGCAGGCAACTCTTGTGGCATCCCAAATGGCAATCTTTTGAAAAATCCCCATCAAAAAAGAGCAATACTGTCGCGAACGGCGAATTAATGTTGTTTTGGCCGAGTAGTAATAAAATTAAGGGGATTGGGTCGGGGGAAAGGCGGAAATTTTATCCCCCAAGATCCCCCTTTATCCGCCTTTCCCCCGACCCAATCCCCTTAATTTTATTACTACTCGGCCAAAACAACATTAATTCGCCGTTCGCGACAGTATTGCTCTTTTTTGATGGGGATTTTTCAAAAGTTTACCATTTGGGATGCCACAAGAGTTGCCTGCGGAGGAGGCTAGTGAACTACTACGAATACGATGTTTACAAAATTGAAATATCTTTCAAATAAGCCTGCGATATGCGAGATACGCGGCGTGAGTTTTCATGTATTGATATGGTTAAATTATGTCTTTTTCAATTTCCCGCCAATTTTGCGCGAAATGATTTTACTCAATTTAGTGTTGTGAAGGTCGAAAGCGGTAAGCATGATTTAAATACAAAAAGTAAAATGAAAAGTAATTTTGAAAGTAATTGGTAATTAATTACTTTTTGAAAAGTAATTAGTACGTGATAATTAGTGACTTTTTCTAGTAAAGTAATTTGTAATCTAATCAATTACTTTTTAGGAGAAGTAATTGTAATTTCTACTCATTACTCAACACTGGTTATTCTAATGAGTTTCACAGCCATCTTCCCTTCGACAGGTTGAACGAAGGCTCGATAGCTATTTTTTTCAACTTGTGCGTTGATTGCTAACTTTCTTGTTGAGCAACTTTTTGGTTGTAACAGTTTGCTTGTACCTGTTTCAATACTACTCATGCTTGTATACGTACGTAAAAGCAGTTATATTGTACTAATTAATTTTCTTTTAATGTCTTGTCTTGTATAACCCAGATTAAAGCAAACTTTAGTATTTTTAAATTAAAGTTTGAATTATTTTTATTTACCATCCATATCTGTACAGTTTTTAGCTTTTCGAGTGCATCCTTACACAACGGTTGAAAAAATCCCTATCCTGTGAATATGGCGCTATATCAGGCCTTCGTACAACTAGGGCGCCCTTGCACAAGCGGCTCCTGGCGTATACGAGATATACACAATAAAAGTATGTTTATTCATGCAATATACCTCCCAATAACGAAACTCTGGCCAATTTTCATGCTATTTCTCTAATGCTCTATAGGACCGGTTTTTTAAAGCAGAATCAGCGTTAATCCTGCATGGGTTAATCCCGCTATTTTCGTTTGTGTAACTACTACTGTATGTCCGTTTATTTCAAAATTGTAGAAAATCAAACTTCAACTTATCCAGATGGGATTTTTGGAAAAGTGTTTCCAAGTTACAAGCTGTCCGAAAGTTTGCTTTGACGTTCTACCCAGGATTAAGCCACACCGCTTTTGAATAACTGACCCAGTACTTTACTACCAGCTACACCGCTTTTGAACAACTGTCCCAGTACTTTACTACCAGCTAAATCGCTTTTGAATAACTGACCCAGTACTTTACTACCAGCTAAACCGCTTTTGAATAACTGACCCAGTACTTTACTACCAGCTAAACCGCTTTTGAATAACTGACCCAGTACTTTACTACCAGCTAAACCGCTTTTGAATAACTGACCCAGTACTTTACTACCAGCTAAACCGCTTTTGAACAACTGACCCAGTACTTTACTACCAGCTAAACCGCTTTTGAATAACTGACCCAGTACTTTACTACCAGCTAAACCGCTTTTGAATAACTGACCCAGTACTTTACTACCAGCTAAACCGCTTTTGAATAACTGACCCAGTACTTTACTACCAGCTACAGATGTATAAAAGCACACTATACCTGATTAAATAATTCTATAGTAGGAGAATAATATCTTATAGATAATGAAAACTTGAATAAATTAAGCAAGGTTGGAGATAATAGCTTCCCAGCTGATTCAATGATAAAGTTGTATTGATCTAGAAACAAAAATAACATAAATCATAATATTACTTAAAATACACAACAACGGTAACTCCGAATAAAGACAACATTTTTTTATTCAACGTTTCGACTTTATTTAGTCATCATCAGGAATGGATAATGTTATATAGTAATGCCAATATATACAGAGAGTTAGTAATTTAATATCTACTAGTAGAAAACCAATAGTTCTCGGGACGCTTTGATGCCATGGTTCAGTTCCGGTTTCTGCCTGTGAATACCGAGTGCTTCTTTGAATAGTAACACTGACCAGTGTTTTGCCTTGTCCAGGATGGTGGAGTTGTGGACCATTCACAGGCAGAAACCGGAACTGAACCATGGCATCAAAGCGTCCCGAGAACTATTGGTTTCTACTAGAAGATATTAAATTACAAACTATCTTATCTGTATATATTAGCATTACTATGTAACATTATCCATTCCTGATGATGACTAAATAAAGTCGAAACGTTGAATCAAAAATGTTGTCTTTATTCGGAGTTACCGTTGCTGTGTATTTCATGAAAATGCGGCTCAGTGGTTCCCGCAATAATATTACTTAATTACATAGATTTATTGACTGCAATATACGGTTACGGAAGACATGCATAATGCATTCTAAGATTTGAGTAACAATTCAAACTTTTCACGCACGACAACGCTGTGATAGAATTAGAAATTAAAATACCTTACAAGCAGGGCCGCCGGGGGGGGGGGGTAGGCACTTTGCCCCAGGGCCCCAGTTTGATCCAAGATTGCTTAACTAAGCATATATATCTTTGCTGCGTTAGTGTCAGATAATATGCAATAAAGAGCAATATACTGTAAAACACCGCATTTTCAGTTTTACATTATGACGTAATAGGGGCCCCTGGGAAAGTCTTCGTCGAAAGATTTTCAACTTCATCGGACATATCTTGGGCAGTCACGTAATGAACAAAACAAAATTCTATAAGTCTATAGCGAACAAACTAATCTTCACGCAGACTGTTCCAAACTATTTATAACTCTGTGCTGATCTTCATCTGGATCATACAAATTGTCGTCAGTGTGGTGATCTCCCGCCTTAATTTTCCCGCCCGCAAGTCCTCCCCAAAAACATCGGCTGCTATACGCAGACTATCCTCATTGTAAAGGCTGATTTACACTTCACAACTCATGACTGTCGCATGCAACCTATAACAGCTGCACAGTCTTGAGTTGTACTGTGTAACAGCTTGAGTTGTACTGTGTAAATCAAGCACACAACTCACCTGGGACAACGTGGACGAGTTGTATGCTTGATTTACACAGTACAACTCAAGCTGTATAAAGCAGGTTGAATGCGACAGTTATAGGCAAAAGTTGTGCGGTGTAAATCATCCTTAACACGGAATGATTTTCAACATCGATTTGTGATGCATGTCATAGTACACCAAATTTGATTGCGCTACGCATAATCATCGTTGAAAATTATCCCATGTATACATAACATCGCTGGGGGAGCTTAATTTCCTCTTAGTAATTCATCTAAGTAACTTGGTAATGATTCTAGAATAAAGAATCAACAATATAAAAGACTTCAATGATTCAACTGAACAATAAAAAATCTAAATAGAATGTGTTAACAGCTTTATTTACGGCATACATACCTAATTGTGTCTTGAAATTGTGATAAGATTTTGTTAATTCTACAAATTCCCAAAATTTGTCATTTCCTTCTTTGGCTAAATATTCACTGTGAAAATAGAATGAACAGAAATGCTGGTAAAATTACTAAATTCTAATCATTAATTATCATTACAAATTAACACATAAAGAGCATCGCCAATATTTGTGCCGCGCACATAATGGACAGGGGGCTCTATATATATATACTGGAGCAAGAACTTCAGTCATTCGGCCTAGTTCAATGTTCCAGTCTTATTAGAGTTCACTATTCGGCCTATGAGAAAAGTGAAGCCAAGATGGCGGCCATTGACGTCCAATAGCTATGAAGGTCGTAAACGGTTTTCAGGGGTTTTTTCAGGATTTTCTCTTGGGTCCGTTTTTGCAGAGAAGAATGAGTTTAGCTGAACAACTGGGGGTCTCTGGCAGCTGCGAGAGGCTGACTCCTGTATCCAATAAGTGTAGTTCAGACGCAATGTGTTTAAGCAGAAACTATAAACTGGTTAAAGATGGCGAATACGTTGTTTTTCTTGTGTTGTGAAATGAATTCCACCCATTTTTCTTGATTGTCAGGTTTCCAACTGAAAACTAATTTGCACATGTCACGAATTTAACTCAAACAAGTTCATTTTTACTGCACTGAATCTTTTGGTGAGAAGATTGAGTTTCAAAACTCAATTCAAGATTGAGTTTTTGGGGCCGTTTAACGGTCCTAAAAATTCCCTGAAAAAAACCCCTGGGTTTTTATACCATTTTCCCAGCTAATTCTATTTTTTTTTCTAACAGACCATATAGCTAATTAAGTTTTCAGTTCATGAAATCATAACATTAGTCTTTGAATCGAAGTCAAAATACGAAATTGCGGCACACTCCTCGCCAAGATAGAGGAAATTGAAGTGCCATAGAACGTCAGTTCCAGTCCCTTTCCATTGTTTTTGTCTGCGCGGTTAACACGAAGCTGGCTTCACTTTTTGGACACGAGTTATCGCTCCAGATATCTATGGAGCTCACTGATAATGGATGAAACCATTGAACTAAAAATAACTGGAACGCTACGTTCAAGCGGAAATTTGAAGCTAAATTCTACAAGGTCGTACACAGGCTTTAAAAGGCCCGTTTTAAATTGAAAAGGCCCGTTTCCCTTTCGATTTGCATCCTGCCATGAAAACGTTCAAAACGGCATGCTTCGAGCGCCCCCTGCATTGTCTCGCGAGTAAATCGCGCAGTAGAAACACGCGTGGAAGTGCGTGTCTGGGAGTCAAAACTGGCTTCATGGGAGTCAAATTTTGGCTTCAAAATTTGCATGCGCAATTTACTGAAAGTAGCGTTCCAGTTATTTTTAGTTCAATGGATGAAACTGGAACCTAGATGTGACGTCATCGCTACAGTACCCCAGGTATAATCATTTATACGATTCAATATAACTAACCTTGATTCTAATAATATTGGTGTTGATGGCCACTTGGCATCCAGTGTTGCAATTATTGGCTTAGATGTGCAACTAGTTTTCTTTATCAGCAAAGCAACCACCGTCAATAATATTAATAATTTCTAAAAACAATTAAAAGTTTAGGAATTTACTCCGCATCAAACACCAGCTTGCACTCGAAATAACGAGAGTCGACGTTTAACGACGTTCTATTTTCACTACTTTTGTGGGGCAAATCTTTACATACAGGAAGACCCCGCGTATATAAGAACCTGTATTTTTCAAGTCAGCCTAAACAGGTTCTTGTATAAATGGTGCTTATCGTGAAATTAGGCTAAACAAGTTCATAAATAGGCTCTTAATTTCTAAAGAAAAAGCGATTCATTTTCGTTTGTTGTTGATACAGTTATTTTTTGTTGATGTGTTCATATACTCTGGGTCATTTTCACTACTTTGTGAAGAGTTCATTTTCTTTGATTTATAATTTTTAGCTTCTACTCTTAGAGTGATAAAACTAAAATAAGAACCTGTTTGAAATTTTAGCCTAACATGTTCTTAAAATCTAGGTTCTTATACGCGGGGTCTTACTGTATTGTACCAGACTCCGCAAAAGACGCTTCATGCAGATTCTTGAGCGGCCATGTTGACCTCTAAACCTCCATGCACTTAGAATTTATTGCGAAGTATGGGGTTTCTATGCTTGAAAGTGTTGTATTATCTGAAAAAGTAGAAGGCTGGCGGTGGCCCAGTCCCATTGGGTTGATGATATGGAGAAATTTAGGTTTGATTTCCAGTATATGTATTTCCAGTATATATACACCAATCATATGTATTTAATCTACCCGATTAACCAATCAGATGCTTATCGAACCAGTGGGAGGTAGCGATAGCGGTAGTCTCCCTCGCAGCCGCTCTTACTACGATAGCGGTAGTGGAAATCAAATTTGTGTTCTAGGTTCATGTCCCGCTGTTTATGAATGCTCACCCTAATCTTTACCCAGACCTTCGCTCTAACTCGTAAACAGTGAGATGTGAATCTATATCCCAAATCTAAAGACTCTTCTGCTCATGATAAAATCAACTCGCAAGCTCACTAGTCGCTACGAGCGATTGCATCTACTTAGAATTAACTGTCCAACATTGTGATTGGATGAAAGCACTTGAGTCTCGCGATGAGTGGAAAACCGGCTTAAGGCCGAGACAAATGCCCGGACACGATTTGACAACGCGGCGCGATTTTTCAGTTTTTGAAAGTTAATAAAACAGCCAATAAAGGAAATTTTAAAAGATATGATTTTTTCTCTGTTGGTGTAATGTACTCAGGTGAATATGATGCTTGTGATGTTACTCTGAGTGTATATCCACACCGGGCAAGCTTGAAAAATATGCCTGACCACGGTTGGAATCGAACCTACGACCTTTGGAATACTAGCCCAATGCTCTGCCAACTGAGCTACGCGGTCTGGTCGGTTCGAGTATGTGATATTTCGGAACAGAATCTAGTTCCTTCGATATCAATGCTAGCTAGTATTCCAAAGGTCGTAGGTTCGATTCCAACCGTGGTCAGGCATATTTTTCAAGCTTGCCCGGTGTGGATATACACTCAGAGTAACATCACAAGCATCATATTCACCTGAGTACATTACACCAACACAGAAAAAATCATGATTATTATTAGATAACATTGATATCGAAGGAACTAGATTCTTTTCCGAAATATCACATACTCGAACCGACCAGACCGCGTAGCTCAGTTGGCAGAGCATTGGGCTAGTATTCCAAAGGTCGTAGGTTCGATTTCAACCGTGGTCAGGCATATTTTTCAAGCTTGCCCGGTGTGGATATACACTCAGAGTAACATCACAAGCATTTAAAAGATATGTAAAAACCAAACAACTCAAAATGTTATAACCCTTCTAAAGTTATCGTCAGTGAAAATCGAAAAATCGGGCCGCGTTGTCGAATATATTAAGTTAATCCAATTTTTTTCTAGGTTAACCACGACATTTTAACCCGAGTGTTTTTAGAGTGTGGCTGAAGAGCATCATGAAACAGGGAAAAAGAACAGAATAAAACCACAACAACAAAGAGTGAAATCAAGCGTAGAAATCATTTCGTTAACATGACAACAAATAAGGTTTTATCGATTTTTAGGTACACTTATTCTCCACGTTTTAAAATAGTCTTAATCTTATGTATTCAAAGACACTAGTCTACAACCAGTACCATAACAATATTAGTTCAAGCTGTGAAGCTATAAATGACTCAAGTCAAAAAACATAATTTATGCCCATTCCAAACATAACTGACCTACCAAATCTAAAGAACAGAATAATTAATAGCGCGGAGCCGTGGCACAAATTTAACTAGCCTTAACATATTTTCACCATTTCGAAAACAACTTGTGGTGAAACGAGCTTAAAATGTGGTTCGTTTTCCTTGTTGCCGTTCTCGTTGAGTCAATAATGGCTAGCAATGTCAGTGAAGTAGACGTATTGATTCTCGGAGCAGGTATAACAGGAATAAAGGCTGGTAACCATTTTCAAAACAACAATCTCACAAATTTTCTCATACTCGAGGCACAAGATTATATTGGTGGGAGAATTAAGCAAGCGAAAGTTGGTAATGTGACCGTGGGGGAAGGTGCGAACTGGGTGCATTATGTGGAAGATGGGGATGAAAATCCTATCTTGGTTTTGGCGAATGAAATAAATCTTGAGAAATATATGACTAACGAAGACGACATTGCTGTTAAGTGAGTTACCTAAGTACCATAATATATAATTCAGAATGTGTAGTATGCACTTTTGGAATACATCAGCTAGAAAAAGTATGCATACGACTATATAACCAGTGATATACTACATTGTAGGTCACATGCAAGTATGATAAGGTGTTCAGGAAAGGTTTTAGAAAAGCATTCCTCAACCACACAAGCAAAAGCGAGAAAACTAAAAATATCACTTCTAATTTTTTGTTTACAGGAATACTATCCACAGCAAAGCAGATTATGAGAAGATTTTGAAAACCTTCAAAGACATAGAAGCGGTAGTTATCGCCGACAACGAAGAAAATCCGCGAAACGGAGACCAACCTTTAAGCTCCGTTTTATCTGCAAATGGCTGGTTCCCAGATACGCCTTTGAAGAAAACGGTAGGCTGGTTACTTGACTTTGAATATGGTGTAAAATCTGCACTAATATCTTCCCGTCATTACGCAGGCCTACCTGAGGAAAATGAGTTTGTCACAGATTCCCGAGGATTCAAAGGAATTATTGACTATTTGGCTCAAAACATCACGAGTAAAATTAAAACTGAGAAAGTTGTCACACAAATAAAGTATAGTTCAGACGGAATTGAAGTGCGCACAAAAGACAACGAAACCTACAAGGCGAAGTATGGTTTATGCACATTCAGCACAAGAGTCTTAGCTTCGGATTTAGTCGAATTTATTCCAGAGTTGCCCAAATGGAAGAAAGAAGCCATAAGTAGAATCCCTCTTGCGTACTACACCAACATTTTTGTGAAGTTTCCAAACGCGTTCTGGGAAGACAACGAGTTTATTATTAACGCAGGGTCCATAGCTGAAACGTTTCCTCACTTGTACAACTTGAACAAGAAAGGAATTCACGAAGGTTCAAATGTGCTGTTATTTACAGCAGTGGAAGAGAATTCTCTTCGTATTGAGGCGCAAAAACGAGACGATAGCTGAAGTTATGAAAACGTTAAGAGAAATGTATCCGAATATCAGCATTCCACAGCCCATAGGTAAGCCAAGAGAACCAGTTGTTTCAAGCCTTCATACTACTTTTAACTATCCGATTTGATAACTTTATAAAATACGTGATGCTAATTGGTTAATTTTTGCACGAATTAGGTAACTTATTAAACTGCCTTTTTATACAACCGACCACTGCAAGACTCGAATTGTTGTTTTCCGTTAGCTTGCTGGCACGGCAAACCAAAACTTTTTGACGAACCTTGGTTCACTAACACACACTTTAAATTTCTAGAGATCTACGTTGGCCAGTTCAGTCAAAATCCTTACATCCGCGGTTCCTTCAGCAATGCTGTTGTTGGTAGCACGTTGGCTGACTTTCATAATTTGCAAGGTCGCTTGGGTAACCTGTTCTTCGCAGGGGAGGCAACTGAAGTGGATTACTGGGGTTTTACACAGGGGGGTTATCTCACTGGTTTGAAGCAAGCCAAAGTGATCCTCGGCTGTCTAAATGGAAAGAACTGCCCAGAGTATGAGTCGGAGGACGCTGATATATGTAAAACTAAGAGCAACATTGTTCCTAGTGCTGGGAATATTGCGAAGTCTTCTTATGCTTGTTTTTTCTTGCTAGTTGTATACATATTGTTTGTCTAAGTCATGTTTGTGACTGCATGCATGGAATATTGAACAATGCTAAACTAAGGCCGCGTTTACAGTAGAACGCTATGGCTAGCATTCCGTGAAAAATTCATTATGTGGTAATGATCTAATAATAATTGTGCAAAAATTGGCTCTCTGTAAAAATGCTGAAACCAAAAAATTTTTGCCCCAGCGAGAGCAAATTTTGGGATCATTATGATTTACACAGACCTGCAACAGGGTAGAGGAGAATTGACCAATTAGAAGGTTAACTTTGCTTACAAAACCTGATTGTGAAATTTCCAATGAACTAATTCACAACCAACTTGCAACTTTGTAGCCAAATTCAAAATTAACCAATAGCTGTTATCGTAATTGAATACGCCGCTGCGGCGAACCAGCGGTATCTCAGTGGAAGTACGCACGAAAACGAGGCTAAAGGGTAAAAAAACACAAAACATGACCCTATAGCCTCGTCTAGATGTTAAAATAATGCAGATACCGCTGGTCCGTAACATAGACGTATTCAATTACGATAACAGCTATTGAAAAAATATTCAGCGTTTGCAGGAATGTGAATAATAAGTCATTGGACAATGAGCGACTGAGACTCATGGAGAACAGTGGGGTTTCCAAAACAATGGATAGTCAATGCAAGCAGTCGGATCCGCACACAAACATCCGTGGCTCGATTCTGCTTTTGTTATGATAATACCTACAACAGCTAATAAAAACGACAACGAGAAGAGAGTGAAATCAAGCGTATGACGTAAATGCACATTGAAATAGCAAGCATCGCTCAGCGGTGCCTAGCATCGCTCACCACGAAAACATTCCGTTAACATGACAACAAATAAGGTTTTAATCGTTTTATAGATTTCTGCACGTAAGGTACTTATTCAAGAGCGTCTTCGTGTAATAAAATATAGTACCGATATCATGTATTCAATTACACTAGTTTAAAAGCTGCACTAATCGGTGCTATAACTATAATAATGGATACTGTATGTATATATAATGGTATATTAGTTCAAGCCCTAAGCCTCAAAACAAAAATATAATTTATGCCGCAAGCATGGGGTTTTATTGACCAATCAAATCTAAACGATAAACAATTAAAAATAAAAATTTAAAAAAACAGAGGTACCATAAACTTTTGCGCGTAACATATTTTCACCATTTCATGAACAACTGGTGGTGCAATAGAATAAAAATGTGGTTCGTTTTCGTTGTTGCCGTTCTCGTTGAGTCAATAATAGCTAGCACTGTCAGTGAAGTAGACGTATTGATTCTCGGAGCAGGTATAACAGGAATAAAGGCTGGTAACCATTTTCAAAACAACAATCTCACAAATTTTCTCATACTCGAGGCACAAGATTACATCGGTGGGAGAATTAAGCAAGCGAAAGTTGGTAATGTGACTGTGGGGGAAGTGAACTGGGTGCAATATGTGGAAGACGGGGATGACAATCCTATCTGGGTTTTGGCGAATGAAATAAATCTTGAGAAATATATGAATAACGAAGACGACATTGCTGTTAAGTGAGTTACCTATTGTGGGTTAAGGTTGCAATCCAGTCAAACCATTTTTCGGCTTCTAGTTTCATGATTTCGTTTAAGTTAAAGTGAATTTCGAATTTAGTAAAAGCTTTGGGGATTTGGGGATTCTATAGAATGTGTAATATACGTATATCGAGCCAGCCTTTGAAGTGCACCAGCTAGAAAACCCGTGCATGCATACGAATAACCATTATTGATACCCCCATTATATAGCTAGGTTATATATGCATGCATGTGTTGAGGGAAGGTTTCAAACCTCAACCACACAAGCAAAAGCGAGAAAACTAAAAATATCACTTCTAATTTTTTGTTTACAGGAATACTATTCACAGCAAAGCGGATTATGAGAAGACCTTGAAAACCTTCAAAGACATAGAAGCGGTAGTTATCGCTGACAACGAAAAAAATCCGCGAAACGGAGACCAACCTTTAAGCTCCGTTTTATCTGCAAATGGCTGGTTCCCAGATACGCCTTTGAAGAAAACGGTAGGCTGGTTACTTGACTTTGACTACGGTGTAAAATCTGCACTAATATCTTCCCGTCATTACGCTGGCCTACCTGAGGAAAATGAGTTTGTCACAGACTCCCGAGGACTTAAAGGAATTATTGACTATTTGGCTCAAAACATCACGAGTAAAATTAAAACTGAGAAAGTTGTCACACAAATAAAGTATAGTTCAGACGGAATTGAAGTGCGCACAAAAGACAACGAAACCTACAAGGCGAAGTATGGTTTATGCACATTCAGCACAGGAGTCTTAGCTTCGGATTTAGTCGAATTTATTCCAGAGTTGCCCAAATGGAAGAAAGAAGCCATAAGTAGAATCCCTCTTGCGTACTACACCAACATTTTTGTGAAGTTTCCAAACGCGTTCTGGGAAGACAACGAGTTTATTATTAACGCAGGGTCCATAGCTGAAACGTTTCCTCACTTGTACAACTTGAACAAGAAAGGAATTCACGAAGGTTCAAATGTACTGTTATTTACAGCAGTGGAAGAGAATTCTCTTCGTATTGAGGGGCAAAGTAAAAACGAGACGATAGCTGAAGTTATGAAAACGTTAAGAGAAATGTATCCGAATGTCAGTATCCCACAGCCCACAGGTAAGCCAAGAAAAGAAACATTTCTGTGAATAAATTCAGCAGAACAACTGAACAAGAGGCACGAGTTTCAAGGCAGAATGCTTCCAGAAAGTTTTCGATCTAGTTTACCTATCGTCTGGGCACCCCAGTTGTATTTTTCCGCCCGCCCGTTCTCCTGCCTTACAGTAGTTTTCACAGTCGCAAGTTCTCCCCCCAAAACCCGGCTGCTACGCAGGCTCGGTTGCATTAAAATTCTTAACTATCTGACCTGATAACAAATAAAATACTTGCTGATTGGTTAATCGGTTTTGCACTAACTAGTTAACTTAAACTGCCTTTTTATACAACCGGCCCCTGCAAGACTCGAATAGTTGTTTTCGTCAGCTTGCTCGCAAGGTTCTGCAGTGAAAAAGTTGTTGTTTGCCGTAGTTCACTAACACAATATTTTTAATTTCCAGAGGTCTACGTTAGCCAGTTCAATGAAAATCCTTACATCCGCGGTGGCTTCAGCAATGCTGTTGTTGGTAGCACGTTGGCTGACTTTCATAATTTGCAAGGTCGCTTGGGTAACCTGTTCTTCGCAGGGGAGGCAACTGAAGAGGATTACTGGGGTTTTACACAGGGGGGTTATCTGACTGGTTTGAAGCAAGCCAAAGTGATCCTCGTCTGTCTAAATGGAAAGAACTGCCCAGAGTACGAGTCTGAGGACGCTGATATATGTAAAACTAAGAGCAACATTGTTCCTAGTGCTGGGAATATTGCGAAGTCTTCTTATGCTTGTTTTTTCTTGCTAGTTGTATATATATTGTTTGTCTAAGTCATGTTACTTTTTGTGACTGTAGTGCTAAACTGAGATAGTTCTTACCAAACTTTAATTAGCACCTTATTAGCCTTATCAGCACCTTATTAGCCTTATCAGCAACTTATTAGCCATATCAGCAACTTATTAGCCATATCAGCAACTTATTAGCCATATCAGCACCTTATTAGCCTTATCAGCACCTTATTAGCCTTATCAGCACCTTATTAACCTTATCAGCACCTTATTAGACTTATCAGCACCTTATTAGACTTATCAGCACCTTATTAACCTTATCAGCACCTTATTAGCCTTATCAGCACCTTATTAGCCTTATCAGCACTTTATTAGCCTTATCAGCACCTTATTAGCCATATCAGCACCTTATTAGCCTTACCAGCACCTTATCAGCACCTTATTAGCCTTACCAGCACCATATTAGCCTTACCAGCACCATATCAGTCATATCAGCACCTTATTTGCCTTACCAGCACCTTATTAGCCTTACCAGCACCTTATTAGCCTTACCAGCACCTTATTAGCCATATCAGCACCTTATTAGCCTTGTCAGCACCTAATTGTTTAGCTTCTTAGCTTGTTTCTTTTTCTTTGTTATTGTGTATACAAAAATTATAACGTTTAACTAAGTGTACTTTTGTGTGTACAATGTTAAACTAAGATATTTACCAATCTTAATATCAGCACATTATTAATTGTTTCGCTTCTTTTGACTTTTGCTTGTTTTTTCGTGCATGGTTATTGTGTATAAAATGTCAAACTACGATATTACTGTATATTTTTATGAAGTAGTTAATATGACCACAAATAACAATTGTGCAAAATTTGTCTATTCACAAAAATGTTCCAAAATGACGTCACAATAACGTTGGTGCAGAATAGTAATACATGTAGGTTAGGTTTGGGATCCATTATCCCATTTACCATTAGGGTAAAGATCAGGAGCAAAAAAGATTTGTGTTACGGTAAGGATATTGTAAGAATTGGGCTCAAGATAAGGATTTTAAGGATTACAAATTGTTGAATGGGGAAGAAAATCACTGCTGTTAATATGAAAATTGACCTCAAAGGCCAAACTTTGGATCTAAATCATAAAACTGAAGACCGATTTTCACTTGGCAAGACGGGTATAAGCAAGAAACCAAAACAGGACTTTCCCCTGATACCCACAAACGAAAAAACAGGTTGCATCAAGTCTCCATGTATCTGTTACTAGTTCTTATTAGTTGTTGTAGTGGTTAGTTTTGTTGTAGTGGAGTAGTTATTGCAGCTGTTGGTATATTGTGCAACTGGAGCTTGTTACAGAGCTGTTGTTGACTACCGCTAGGCGCTAATGCACGATTGATGACTGACTGACCAGCAAGCTGACTGATACTGTGACTATTAACAATCTGCTCAATAAAGATGCAGTATTTCCAAATATTTCCAAATATTTCGCAAATATTTTTTGAAAGGGCTAAACCATCTAGCTCATCTTTGGACAAAATGACAAAGTAAGTTCCTATGAACTTAGTTTTTGTACATTACTGTGAAAGATAAAATGAATTTATCTTTACTCTGAGTCATATATTATACTGTATGTGATTGCAAAACCAAATTGTTATAGGCCCATGGTAGAAAACTGCAAAACTTTCAGACATTTAACCTTTCATACTTTCGTCATATGAACATAGATTCAACTATTAACTGTATGTTGTAAAACAAAAACGTGTTTACACACTGACAATAGACAGCAATACAAGCACCTGCACAGGCAATTTTTTATTTTAAATTGTGTTTTTGTTATGTGAAAGTTTATGTTTAGTTCTCTTTTGTAAATGTGGCAAGAGTTGGAAGCCCAGGGAAAGTAAAACATTGTGAAGAGGAGCTGATTCATCGTGATTTACACATTCACTGGTCTGAAACAGGATAGGGAGAATCAGAATATTTACGAACACTTCCATTGCCACAACTGAAACCAAGTAGATGGTTGGTTACAAAACCTGATTGTGAAATTTCCAACAAACTTGACAATCAACTAGCCAACTTGTAGCCAAATTTAAAACTTACGAACAAACTTCACAAGATCTGTGAAACAAACCTTTACAACTTTTAACAATAACTTTTTGTGAATTTCACAATACATTTGAACATGGCTCATCCAATTTCTGAATCAACTTGTCAATTTTAAGTTTAATGAACAAATCAACTGCAATCTACAGTGTATTAGTTTGAGCCCTTGCAAATTATTCAGCCCAGATTGTAAAGTTTTATTTTTGCACAGGGGATGTCTATGTGGTGCATGGCAGTTGCACAGAAATGAAGGCAGAATATTTGAGAATGGCTGCATTGTATGCATAGCCAAGCAGGCATTTTCAGTATGAATTAGTCAGGCAGTCATTTGTATATGAAGCTTCCTCTCAATACAAAATAGACAAAATAAATGCATTAGTTCACAAAAAACTATGCAGAATTTGATTAAAATTCACTGGACAGAAGTCAAAGCTGGAATATCTGAAACTTTACAGCCTGGTATTCAACTACAGACAATTCATTCATTATGCTTATTAATGGACCTTTCACCTTTTGACTAAAATTTAGATCTCAACAAGTCTAGACAAGAATTTTATCACAGCTTGAAAGAGCATCACAAAATTAGTAATATTCCAAAGTTTCATTGCGAAATGTTGTAAAATGCGGTAATATAGCCTTGCGAAGTTTGCCATTTTCAGTCATTTTGTATTACGCGCGGGAAATACATGCCTCCTTCGGGAAAAGGGTATGTATTTCCCGTTTGTAATACAAAATGACTGAAAATTGCAAACTTCGCAAGGCTATATTATCCGCATTTTAAAACATTTCGCAACGAAACTTCGGAATATTACTAATTTTGTGATGCTCTTTCAAGCTGTGATAAAATTTTTGTCT